>VVHJ01019705.1:2524-14473 GCA_015107715.1 Tylochromis polylepis
ACTTACTGGTCGACCCATCTGTCACTCTTACCCTCGCAGACTTCCTAATGCAGTAGCAGTTCCTCTCTCAGCAGCCAATCACCTGCTTTCTCTGATCCACAAAAGACACGGTGACACTCCTTCTGACCTTCTTTAAACTTCTCCAACTACATCACATCTGCAGAGCTCTTACTCAGCGTGAAGCCACACTGCTGCTCTCTGATCGTCACCGCTCTTCTTAAACAAACTTCAACATCTCATCTCATATGATGCTTCAGCGTCAGCACACTTCTCCAATCCTCAGGTGTACGTCACTCTCCTGGACTGTGTCAAACAGCCTGGTTAAAAGCTCCACTGCTCTCTCTCCTAGACATCTCCATACCTGCAGAGGTGTGTCATCTGTACCAACCCCTTTTTGACTCTTCCTGGTTCACTGACGGGTCTTCATCTGTTCTCCCGTCTCTTTCTTTTCAACACTTTCTTCACTTGTTAGCACATTTCCATTCCTGTTCTTAGTCATGCTAACCTGCTGCACATGCTTTCCAGCTCCATCAGTACTTTTCTCCTTGCTTACTGTCCAGCCTCATGTACAACTCACTATAAGCTTTTTCCTTCCTCCCGGTACTCCTGTCTACTATCTCCATGACTATCGCATATTTTCTTTGCTAATGTTTTCCTTTGAATACTTTCCTGTACTTCCTCGTTCACCACCAAGTCTCCTTATCCTCTGGACAGAGGAAAGAGGACACACCGAACACCTTCTTGGTAGTTTCCCTCAGCACTGAGTCTGTCTCAACTCCTAGCTGAACTCTGCAACATTCCTCCTTCTTCCCCTGCCACCATTTAATTCATGCCTCTGCTTCACTCGATTCCTCTTCTTGCTGTCCAGAGTCATCCTACAAACTACCATCTCCCCGACATCACTTTGCAGTATCCTATCAGTTTCAGATTACATCTTCAGCATTAGAAGTAGCACATCTGTGTGCACCTTCCTCCAGTCTTACTCTGGAGGAAGATAAACTGCTAACTTATACACTACCCTAAGTTACACTAAGTATCTCACCGTGCTCTTCTTAAATGACATGTTCACCAGTCGTTTCCATTCCTCTTTATTTAATAAAATCAACCACCGTCACACCATACCTACCCAACAGCTTCTCATCAGCCCTGTTCACCTGCCCCCCCACCACCACCACCACTCTCTACCACTTTGACCAACTTCCTCCCGAATGTCTCTTTCTCTCCTAACTCATCTCCAGCCTGTAGGGACATCCAGCATCGCCCCTTCAATTTACAGCGTCAAACCCACGATCCCGTCTGACACTTGCTCCACAACACAATTCAACACCATCAATTTTCCGTTGTGGGATCAATAAAGTCTATCTATTCACAGACTCTTCCTGTCCTCCTGTGCGATCCCATTTAGAAATCCTACAAACACCCCCGATGTTAAACACGATAAAGCGCTTTAATCGCACCTCGTACGGAAAGATAAAACATGAATGTACTGATGTGGCTGTGCTCTGAGGGGCCATCGGGCAGAACAGTAGGACCTGATCCAGGATGTTCCTCTTCACACATCCCACACCGAGTGTCCCTGTTGATGTAGTGAGTGTGTTTTTTTTCCTCTGTGGGCCCCAGACAGCGAGTTTCTCAGCAGGCAGCAGTGTTTGTGTTAGCAGCCGCATTCCTGCAGCGTTGTGTAAACGAGGTTATCAGTGAGGCGTGGCTATCAGCAGGAATGTGACTGCTATCACTTTATCTGCTGTCAGGACTTTGTTCTGAACGTCTCCCAAACCATCATCCTTCCATCCACCTCCATTTATGCTGCACTATCACTCCTTACGCTGTCACGACTCTCTGCACTCACATCACCTCTTCATCAGTACTCAAACCAGCTTCCAGCATCTTCCATTAATCACCATCCATCCATCCGGGGTGCCGAGATGAAGGGACTGACTGGCTGAAATCCAAGCCGCTGATTGGCCGATGCCGCTGCCGTTCCCAGACAGACTGAACCTGGTGACCTCAGCGTGACAGGGAGGTTAAAGAAAACAGTCTCCATCTCTACAACGTGTGAGGATCCAGGTCTGATCCCTGAGGGACTCCAGAGGACCTGAACAATCAGACCCTGAGGTCCTGAATTGAGTCCAGTGTTGTTTACAAACAGATGAGGGCAAAATTATTATGAAATTTAAAGTTTATGTCAAAATTCTCCAAGTGGTTTTCTAACAGTAAGGAATTTTCAGCGTAGCATTTCTAAACATGCTAATTTTCCTCATTTCTGTTTGCATACAATTGCAGAAGTATGAACATACAAAGTTATCACACCGTTTCCAAGTGTGAAGAACTGGAGTGAGAAGCATCATCAAGAAATTCAAAGAGAGCCACACGGCACACAACTGTGTTGTCAACGACCACAACAGACGTCGCTCCAGGTGAAGAACGACGTCCAGCAGACCAAAGAGAACGTCACTGGCTGACCTACACAAAGCCCTGACTTCAATCCCACTGAAAAATCTGTGCGCTGAACTGAAGACCGAGGTCTGTGCCAGAAAACCATCAAGTCTGGAGGAGCTTGGGAGAGTTGCTAAAGAAGAATTAGCTGGGATTGTTCCGGAGACGCGTGAGACCGCAGCCTGTCATTTATTACATGATACACAGGTGACTATTAGCATCAGGTGGCTAATAATTTTGTCCCTGGCAGTTCTTGGTTATCATGAAATCATTCAGTTTCTGTGTGCAAAGTAAAATAATGAAAGCTTTCAAAATCAAACCAGGATGTTTGGAAAAGCTGTGATAAAAATTCTTTGCACTTGGGAAAAATGTTTAAAAATGGCTTTTTTAATAGGGTGTTAATAATTCTGTCCTCATCTGTGACGTTGGCTCACAGCTGTCACCTCAAAGTGCTTCACACTGTAAAGAAAAGAGTCACAGAGAGAACTCCAATGATGAGACCAGAGGGAAGAATCCTTCCTGCCTCACATCTAATACTACGAATACAACCGTCTGACATACCCAAAATATTTTTTTTTAAACAGACGAACTGATATTGAAAAACTACAGGTGATCCAGATCTCTATGTCTTTAGGACGTGTCTGTACTTTAATTGATTTGTGCCATCTGGCTTCATAGATAAATATAATTGAGCATCATTTACAAAGAAATGGAAATGGTATGCACCCCTCAGGGTCAGTCTCTTCTTCAGCCTTCAGGCCATCTGTAAAGCATCCACCTGACACTCTTAGTGTCCTGCCAGGTTGTTGGATTTAGCTACTATTCCCCCTTTTTATGGACTTTCCGCATGTTTAGAACACGCAGGCGGAAAAAGCTTTAATTTAAAACAAATGGCCCAAACCTTAGACACCAACACCCCTGCTATACAGGAGGAATACAGTCATATTTGTCAGATCATCTCTCACTGGTAGTTTTGCATTTAAAAGAAATATCAGCTCTGTGCATGTAAAATGTGAACCATCACTTTTGTTTTCATCAGGTCTGATCGGGGGAACCCTGGACCTCTGCTCGCTAATCCTTCACCGAGCTGGACTCCTCCAGCGAGGCCGAGACCACTGAATGAATCAATTGTTAAAAATAAATAAATAAATGAGCCGATTGCTCCATAATAAAAATAACTGTTGGCTGCAGACTGCACTGTTTAGTTCAGTGTTGCAGTATTAGACTGTAGTATCGGCAGGAGTGACTATAATCAGCCGTCGCTCATCTCAGGTTCCATCATCGTGACCTTCAGCTAGCAACATTAGCCATTATTATTCTCTGCAGTCACAGTGTGGCTGGCATAGTGGCACATGAAGCTGTTCTCCACCTGCTGAGCCAGTAATATAATCACTGAGACCCATCAGACCGCAGGACGAGAGCCTCAAACACTGCCACAGTGACTGGCCAGTTGGTAGGAAAGCACTGGAGTTAGCTGGTTAGCAGAAAATAAACTTTCAAATTAATAGAGACAGATTGACCATTAGTTTGTCGTCTGCGGATGGCATCGTTCTCTCTGACAGATGATAGAACAGAAATAAAATGACGGTAATTTGAGTAGCCAAATACAGATGACCCATCCGAGCAAAGCTCATGTGTGGACAACACTGGAAAAAGGACTCGGCCGAGGTAACGAGAGCTTCATCCAGGAACGGCGATCAGCAGCTTGTTTTAGACGTTAGTAGTTTTAGTGGATTAGCTCATGACAGAGAAAGTTATTCTACAGTTTCTGGTTGGCGCTGTTTAAATGGTGTTTTCTTGTCTCCTGGCTGCAGAGCGCTCTGTGGGCGGAGCCTTAGCTAATCAGAGTCTTAGCCAACGAAAGCAGACGGCACCAATCTGATGCCAGGTGCGAATGACTGTGATTTCACCGGCTGTTTGCTGCTGGTTGGCAGAAGCTCGTGTTTCTTTGGTCACCATGAAGTGGATCGTGGTGTACAGAGAAGCTGAAGCTTCAGCTCGTCTGTGAGCACCAGGATGTGTCGTCGCACGTCACGCCACCGTTAAAGAAGTCAGACTTTAGAATCAGATTCAGAAACAAGCGAGGATGGAACGTGAGATTCATCATCTCTCTGAGAAGACTGCAGGACTCGCGCTCCAAGGAGGAGCAGTGACAGTGTAGTCGGAGCCAGTGGTGGAGGTGGCTGCTCGGTGGATGAATCCTGAGCTCCATCTAAGCGCTCAGGATTCATCTGCAGAACGGCTTCAGGGTTAAAGCTGCAGAAAAACGACATGCACCAGTCTAACTTTGGTCCTGTGTGAGGCTGCAGGTACTGATTAAAGGCAAAGGAAAGACTGTGTCATTAGACAGTACGATACGTGAGAGCACATTAATGATACCTGAGATGATAGACAGCAATCACAGTTTTATTTATGTAGCAACCAGAGGTTCTGATCCTCCCTGCATCTGACGCGGGACTCAAACCTGAAACCTGAACTCTGTAACACCTGTAATGCATCTGGTAAAACCCCTCTGAAGCTCCACATCAAAATTTGCATTAAATTAAAATACCAGTACCGAAAACCAGAAAGACCCAGTGACAACATACAGGAAGTGCAAGCAAAGGTTTGAGAAAGCACCCACAGTGTTCATGTAAAAAAAACAAAAAAACAAAGGATGTGAAATTATGTGAAGCCGCATATTTCCAGCAAACAGCAGCCCAGAATAAAAAAGTCTGTCTACACCTGAACAGAGGGAGATGTTTTTGTGAGGTCTTCATTTCAGAGCTGGAGAACCACAAACTGTTAAAATTAAAGCCCGACTGTTGGTCAGGACAACTGATAACATAATCCCACCAGTGATTCATCTTTGCATCACATGACAACTTCCACACTGTGGTCCACGATTTGACCAATAGGAGCGGAGATACTTCAACCATGGAAACAAGCTAATGGACAGACAAATCGTTTCAGCCGACTCGACTGATGACATCACACAGGTTGTGGAAGACAACAATCTGTGATTGGCTGGTGGCCAACATTTACAAATCTCTGGCATCGCTGGATCCGACTGAAAGGGCTCATAAAGGCAGAGGTGGACTCACCCCGAGAGCTGCTGGCAGGGCTTTGAGTACGATCAGGAGGCACCTGAAGGAGGAGGAGAGAGGACACAGGTGAAACAAGCTGTTACAAAGGATTTATAAAAAACTTTGATCTTCAGTGACGCATGAGGCCTGAAGCAGCTTTAAACAGGCAGCAGCTACTAAACTGTGAAATGTACCCACACTCAGGGTTCCCACCAAAACTACGAAACTGCACGGCAGGGGTGGGGAAACTCCAGGCCTCAAGGGCAGGTTTTAATTTTAATTTATAATCCGTGGTTAAAGTCCAGAAGCTGCTGCCAGAAGAGCACGATGAGGTCGAGCGTTCTAAGTTAATCCAGGCGTCCATACTTCGCATCTGAGCACGTGCATCACCCGAACACTCAGGAAGAGTTACAGACGTACATGACAGACAGCTAGCAGGCACAAACGCCTCTGTCACCATCCACCTGTCAGCCAAAGAGGCCACGCCCCTAATCATACAAACTTTAAGCCTTATTACAATTTAACCAGTTGAATCCTAAAAACATTCTTCTGCTGTACAGGTGTTATGAAGGAGGACATTATCTACAAACAAACAGTTTGTGTATCAGGCTGTAAACATGTTTATTTCTGCTGTGCAGTTTTAACATGGGAGTCTATGGGGGCTGACTCACTGCTGCCTCTGCTGGACGTCAGAGGAACTGCAACTATTGGGACTGTAGAGTCGGCGCCTTTTGTCACTGCCAGAAGTTCAACATGCTTCATACTGACATGTGTGGTCACATACACATCGAGTACTCGGATACTCGCACCCCAAAACTGCCTTGTGCTGCACGTGGTCGTGCTGCACGTGGTCGTGCTGCACGTGTCGTGCTGCTGTTTGCGCATTAACTCATCTTCATCGTGCTATGTTACTAAAGACTCGACCATCAGCAAAATGTGACAGCTGCTGGTGAAAGGCTGCCCTCATTTCAGATCAGGGCACAGTTTGATGTGTTCATGCAGCACAAACCGGTAAAATGCAAGTTTGACACAGTAAGTGTGTACTACATGGGAGTGTAAGAGTACCTGAACACACTCTGTGGGCTCTCTGCACCACGTAAACAGTATCAGATAAATCAGGATTATTTGGATCTGTCAAACATGCAACAAGAAAATATGATCTTCTTCTTCGTCGATGTGCTGAGACAGACTCACCAGTGTGAGCTGAGTTCAGTCACGGAAACTTAACAGACGTGTTCACGTGTGCGGTTTTATTTACCAGAGCAGACTGAGGCCACAGGGGTCAGAGCAGGAAGTCAGCAGCATGTTGCCCTCGGCTCAGAGGAAGTCCCGCCTGCTACACTCTGACTCCGCCTCCAGCCGGTTCACTCCGACGCTGTTGGTCGTCCTGCAGGAACAAAGACAAACTGAGGCCGAAGGTGATGATGGCGAAACCGCACACGCCTGAGCTAAACCTGACGACGATCAAACCGTCACAATAAAAGTCGTAACAATAACAATCACGTAATAATAAAAGTGATTGCTTTAATTATCGTTAGTTTATCCAACCGTATTATCACACCTGATTATTTTTATGTTTGTATCAGACACACAGAACCATCGTGCGCTGAAAGCACACCTCCCTGAAGGCTGTGAAACGTCATCGTCTGTGAATTCAACAATCTGGTGAATCATAAAAAACAGAAATCCTTCCACTCCGTCACACAACGGGATCTCATCTCGACTGCAGAGAAACAAAGAGTGTTTTTCCCTTTGCGTACCTGCCACAAGGATAAAGCATGAATGAAGATAATGTCTCTTTCAGAGCGGTATGCATTCACGAACATCCGACATCAGATGTGCAGTCCTGTCCCGTCTCACAGCAGAAAAGAATTCCTCCAAAAATTCCTGGAAGGGATTCAACTCCAGAAGTTCAATTACGGCTAAGCTGATCCGAGCCCTGCCTTCCACACAGGTCCACACTGACTTTAATTACACGGTACTGGCTCTGGGACCGAGTATGTGTAATTTCAGTTTAAGTTATATTCTTTGAGTCGTTGTTTTCTGCTTGTATTATATTTACAGTCCCTAGTTTCTGTTCGGTTTCTGCCCCCCCTTCCTGGTGTCATGTCTCTAGTGAAGGGTTAGTTCTGTATGTGTGCTGTATGCTCTGTCACTACGTCTTCCCTGTGTTCCACGTCGAGTCAGTCGCTCAGCGTCAGTCTGCGTCGTTTCCTGTTTTATTTTGATAGTCCTTGTCCTGTGTTCAGTCTGTTGAGTTTTGCTTCCCCTTTGTTTCGTTATGTTTGATGTTTCTCTGTTTGTTGTTAGCTACCTAGCTCTCTAGTTTTGGTTTCTCGTTCATTATGCTTTGTATAAAGCTGCCTTTTTGAGTTTCTCCACATGTGTGTGTTGAGTGCCTGCCGCACAGCTAACCTTGACAGATACGCCATTAAACAGACACAATGAACCAATCACATGACCTCGCCTGTGGGGAATCAGCACTCTGATCTCTGGGTAGGTGTTGGTCAGCTGGCTTGTTGTTCACACACATTTTCAGAGGGAGAACTTTAAGCTTCTTGTTGCCATAAAGATATTCCAGCATGTGAAATGTGAAGACTTGCTGCTTGTCCTCGGGTTATATTCAAGGTTTCCAGCTGGATGTTTATTAGAGCCGCTGTGACGAGAGACTCGTGCAGGGCTATCCACCTGCTGCACATGTGCAGCTCTACACGCACGGCATGAACCGGATCAACCCGTTATCATTTTTCTATTAAAGTCAGTCAAAGAACTACAGATACACAGTAAATGACCCTGAAACCTGATGGTGCTGCTGGGCTGCAGTCAGTGTGGAGCTGGCGGAGGTCTCAGAGCCCGACTCCAACCAGCTGCTCCACGTCAACAGGTGTGAAATCACCTGTTGACCAATCAGCACTGTGAAAAATGGCAACACCATTCCTGCAGGATCCATCGGACCTCTTTATCGTTCATTTAGTGACATCCAAACTGTTTCAAAAACATTAAAATCCTAAAACAGAGAAGTCATTTCTTCTTGCTGACCTTACATCCAACATTTGGATTGAGTTTTTATTTTTCCTCTCAGAGCGATAAACTCCTGTTTCTTAACCACGAAGCTCTGATAGTTACGAGTCTGTAACTCAGTCCTGGTTTCAAACTGGTTAAAATTCATTTCCAGTCTTACTGACACACAGTCACTGGCGCGCAGAGCTTCTCCTCTCACCGTGTTACTGTCAGTCACAGTTTCATCTTCCTCCGCTCCCAGGACACCAATCCATGCTTCCGATTGGTCACATGCTGCCAGCCTCACTCCTTCATGTGAACACACAGGTCACATGAAGCTGCTTATTAACTTAGTGAGCTGATAAGCAGCTCCGTTTGGCAGCTTACCCTGACTGCAGACGTTCGGGTGAGTGAACCCAGACACCAGGAAGATCTCCTGAGAGATATCCTGGTGTGTTAAACTCACTTCCTGATACAGGCCTCTGAGCTGCGTCTGTTTGTGAGCAACTTCCTGTTGGACAGCCAATCAGGGCTTTGTGTGTGAACTCCACATCGACTGCATGCTGCACAGAAGCATCACAGGAACCCTGACCTGACTCCGTCAGCAGCCCCACAGTCACGTTCTTTAGAGGAAGCTGATTCTGAGAGCAGCATCTGTCCAGATGTTTCCTCTGTTAAGGGAAAATAAGCAGGTGTGTCTGGAGGTCAGCCAATCAGAGGGCCGTGTCTCTATAACCCGTTAGTCTCTTACTGCTCCATGATTGGCTGCACACTGTTATGACTGTGATGTCGTGTTTGTTGCAGGTACATCCAGGTGTTGAGACAAAGTTAGAAATGAGAAGCTTCTCAGTTCTTCTTCAGGAGCTTCTGTGATGCACGTTTAATGCGAATAAAGACGTTCCAACAGCATCACGAGCTCCATCAGCTCTTCCTCCAGCCACACTGTCTGGACTGAACAGGTCCACACAAAACCTCCACCTGCTACAGCCAGACCGAACCAAGCTGCCGCAGCGCGCTCAGACAGCCAGGTAACAGGAACAACCCGTCCCGTGTCAGTCACCGTGTTTCTGCAGGAGGCTCGTTGCTAACGGCAGCCTCCGAGCTTCAAACTCCACGGCGCGATGCTAACAGCGCAGCCTTCAGACGCTCAGAAGCAGCTGTTCAGTTTCAGCTCTGTTCAGGAGCTTCATTTCTGTTTTCAAAAGACAAAAACTGCAAAACGAAGCAGGAGAAAAACAAAAAGTAGAAACCGAGAACGACCACAGGCAGAAGGTGCATGGAAACGGGGCCGAGCGGCAACCGTTAAGGCGGAGCACACGTTCAGGAAAGGAAAAGAACCAAAGGGAGGAAGTATGCCTTCAAAGTAAAACAGGAAGTAACTAAAAGACAGTTTGAAATATCTTGGTGTTGTGTGCTGCAGTTCGAAAATGAAAACGCAGACGCAGAAAAAAAAGACAAATTTACAGCCGTATTGTGATCATTTCTCAGCTCTTTGTATTAAACACGTGAAATCCAACAAGTGTTCATTAAACACAGAAGTGATGACCATCAAGCACTGAGGTTAGCCTTTCCAGTGATGCTAACCTCAGTGATTAGCATCGAGCATCATAAAGTGTCCCAGAATTCATCAAAAGCCTCCAAACTGCATTTTGAACTCAGTGTATCTGATTGGACGGATCACAGCGTGAGCTGCTGAGCCCCTCAGTGATTTCCAGCACAGAAGCAATGGGGACTGAATGAGCCTTATGCTGCCATCTTTTATATACAGTCTATGCAAAAGTCCTGTTTTTGCACATAATCTAAAAACGAAATGTGTTTTAATATTTGACTTATGGCATTTATGGTATTTTCAGTCTGATAAATGGAACTTGTCAAAGGAACAGCATTTTTAGGGAAAGTCCAGTTCTGGTTCTCCAGACCGGGTCCCTCAGGCTGAGCCCAGAACCACCGGCTGGGGAAGGTGGACCTGCCACAACTGGAGCAAAATCTGCTTAAAATAAACGATCTCGATCAGTCCCATCGATCCCTTCACAGCTGCACGTTAACAGCACATAAATCAGCCTCTGCGCCAAATCCGCTAATTAACAATTAACGCAGAAGCACGTGGACTTTAATGTTCATACAGCACTGCGGTCCGTGCAGACGTCAGGAGACATCCTCACCGAACTTCAAGTACAAATCACCACAGAGTAAAAGTACTCGAGTTCTTTTCCTCATTAACGTTATTTACCTGGATGACGTGATCAGAGATTCAGACAGCTAATTACCAGCTGACTAACCGTGATCACCTGACAGTGATCGATCGGCAGCCTGACACCCAAACAAACGGTCACGTGAGTTTTCCTACCTGAAGCTGTCGCTGTCCGGAGCTTCACGCGCTTTCCATGTCGCTGCAAACCTGAGCAAAACTTCCCCGCAGCAGCGCAGACACGAACAGCCCGCAGGTCAAGCTGCAGCGCACAGCGACAGCACTTCCGGTACACTCCCGTGCGCGCCTGCGTGCGGTGCTCTCCGTACAGGTGTGTCGGCAGCCTCCTGACAAGTGATTTCTGTTTCACTTTGATGAAATCTGAACTCTGTCTTGGGTTAATTTATTATTCACGCGAGCTTTGTCGTGCACGGCTCCTGCAGGAGTCCCTGCAGCTCCTCAGCTTCACCCCCTCTGTCAGTGCGCCCCAGGGTGGCTGTGGCTGCAATGTAGCCTGCCATCACCAGTGCGTGACTGGGTGGATGACTGAATGTGTAAAGCGCTTTGGGGTCCTTAGGGACTAAGTAAAGCGCTATACAAAATACAGGCCGCCTCCTCCTCCTCCTCCTCCTCCTCGGGTTTGTGCAGCGCTTCCTTCAGGGCTCCACTCTTCCAGGCTCGTTGTCCTCAGAGCTGTGAGGATGCTCCCTCTGCATCAGCCACACCTGCTCCCCCACCACCACAGGTCTCCTTCCTTTTAGCATCACCTGTTTGTTCAGTGTCATCAGCTGATCCTGTGTGAACGTGCTCGTTAACCTCCTTTCTTGTTTTTAGCCTCTCATCTGAGAGAAACCCTGAAACAAAGTGTTTACGTTTTTCTTTTCTCTCACGTTAATAAAAGGCGTGATGTTTGTCTGAGAGCAGAAACTTAAAAAAAGTTTTCCCATCAGAAACAAGCTCAACCTCCACGAAGTGTTCTTAGTAAAAGGATGGAGCTGTGACCAGGTTTGCTTCAGGGCCCAGGTTTTATTTTGAAGGTCAGGGCGGAAGTCTCGTGCTGAGTGTGGCTGTGTTGGCTCGTGCCGTGTGATCGGGCTGAGCTTCTCTCCGAGAGCAGCTGCTGTGTCCGGGCTCCGGCAGGCGCGCGGACCCTCTCTGGACTGAAGCGGACCCGAGCACAATCCGCGAGCCGAGCCGAGCCGAGCCGTGACAGAGCGGCCTGGAGGCAGCTGCCCGCCCGCCTGCATGGAGCCTCCGGCC
>VVHJ01019711.1:2529-16503 GCA_015107715.1 Tylochromis polylepis
ATCTCGGTAAAATTTCTCAAAAAGAAAATGGTTCAATAATAAAGTGAAAAGTGAAAAAAAAAATAAAGTTGCTTGAGTAAAAAAACTTACATAAACATAAAAAGCTGAATATAAAACCATAAAAATGTCTCTAGAAAGTAAAATAGCTCAGAAAAATAAAGAATAAAAAAAAATATAAGTACAGCAAATGTCAGATGGCATTTTGCTTAGTACACATATGGTACTAACCAAACCAAGGATTTATTCTAAACTGCTTAAGTTCAGTTTCTGTTCGTCAGTCATATTTTATTGTGTTTTTTTTTTTAATCCATCCTCTTCCACTTGTGCTTATCAGGGGCATGGGGGGCTGGAGCCTGTCCCAGCTTCCATAGGGCAGGAGGGCTAACCACTGTGCCAGCATGCTGCCCAATAGTGTTTTCTCAGAGTACGTGTTACTTGCTGACTTGTTTGAAGTCTTTAGAGTTCCATGAATTTAGTTTAACTCACTGACTTGCAACTATTGCCCAATATTTCTTCCGATACAGCTGCAATCCTCAGAATGAGGTAACAGATTGTAACATAAAGATTTATTTCCTTTTTCCTACAGCATGTTATCAATGACCAAATTTAGTTTTCTTGGTCATAATAATAATAATAATCAATGAGACAATCAGTCCTTTAATATGTTTTGGCACAATGTCGAGAATGTCCATGAACGAGTTCCAGTAATTAAGGAGTTATTTCTCTTGGCTGTGCAAAACATAACTACACTTTCATACTGTTTGCCATTAATAATTCCAATACTTGCGGTTCTACCACCTTGCTGAAAGGCTCTCCAAAAATCCTTTTTTGGAAGAAAAGCTCTGATCTCTTCCCAACAAACCCCCTCTTAAAGGTGATCGTCTTCGTGTAACCTTCATCTGGTTCAGTTCTCAGCCAAAAGCTGCATAATGACTTCCCAAAACGTCTGTGAAATATAGAAATGGCACTTCTCCACTGCAAGAATTAACCTCAATTAAATCATATCTCTATTAACCGTAAACACCAGGCTAATGTGTGTCACATAAAAGCTTTCATCACTGTATCCTACTCATAACAATTTGCCAAGTTTAAAAAAAAAAATGCAAGTGGAAAATTTTAAATAGCCCAAATGAGGGCTGGCACTACTTTGCATTTACAAATATATAACACAAAAATGGCTATAAGCAGACACATCTTTAAGAAACCTGCTTGTATGGAGGCTACAGTGGGCTGATAGTCTGTAAACGAATAAACATTTGCATTCAAATAATCTCATACAAATTGGAAAACTAAATTTAGTTCTTAATGCATGATGAAGTGAGGGACTGTACAGAAAAATGTATTTCCTGTACATATATAGACATTTGCCAAGCAAGTTTAAACACTGCTGATAAAGCCTTTTAATGCCATCTAAATCTGTACAGACTGATGCATGTGCTTCACATCAGCCAGCAATAGTTGGGCTTCCAGAGTTGAATGAGACAACGACTAATAGCAACAGAGTAAGCTAATCCAGTTGAGACTATGCCTGAGTCTACAGCGTTCAAACACCGGAAGCATCCAAAAAAAAAGAGGAAGGAAACTCTGATCTCCCCTCCCAATAGAGAGACAAAAACTCGGCACTACAGGTCTAAAGTTAAGAAAAAAAAAAAGTTGCTGGTTAATTATTCTAGTTACTTATTCTGTTTTTAATTGAAGTAATAATTGGTTTTCAAAATGTAATCACAAGTCTGTTTATATAAAGGGATTCTTTCATTTTTACCTTTTCCCCCCCTATTCACTAATGCGTCTGCTTATCAATCATGCAATTAATTTGTTTTCTGCTGTTTATGTTTTCCATTTTCTGATTGTCTTAAGTTAATTAGATTAAGTTTATGTACTGGTGTGGTCAGGGCAATCAGAAACTGATTGTTTTGCTACATGGTTTTTTTTCTTTACTTTAGGTTTTTCAATAATTATATAAATGCAAATGTAATTAATCTATTCATAATTGTTTTGTTTTTGTTTGTTTTTTTTACTTCTGGGAATAATAACAAATTAATTGTTTAAACTGATGTAATAGTGAAAAGTTTCACATTTCTTATGAGGCAGACTTTGGATTCTACAGTTTGTGCATGCAGCACCTTTAGAAGTACATAAACTGTACCTTATGTTATTTCTCATTTTCCCTTAGCAGCATTACAACATTTTAATGCACTCCGTGTCACCCCCAGAGCATTGTCACGGATCATTTCAACCACTACCCTTTCTGTCAACACCGAGCCAAAACAAGAAGCTGCTAAACCTTTTGTTTTACAGCCATCCGTGCACCGTGATGCCATTAACAAAGCCTATCATTTTGTTTAATGTCATACTCACCTCGTGTAGGGGGCAGCCAAGCCATTTAGCTCCTGGGAGGTCGGGTAAAGGCCTATTCAGAGGTGACACCTGTTTTTGCTCTCCCCCCCCCTTCCGCCATAATGTTTAGGAAGGATCGCTCGTAGATGATGCCATCCTTCTGGAATTTGGGCAGGAAGCTGGAGAAGTTGCAAAAGGAGGGCAAAACTTGAGAGAGTAAATCAAGATGGGGGACGGAGGAAACTAACTGAGGAAGTTCTCCAGATTTAACATCCTCTCCATTTGTCAGACATCTGGAAGCAGGGTGTGAAATTTTGACCCTCATAAACTACACAGACTCAATAATTCCAATAGTCATAGATTGTTGACATGTAGTAAATATCAGAAATATGTCCATTAGCATTCACTACTGTAAATGTGCAGAACTTGTCCATTTGAGGAAAACAAAGGCTTTAAAAAATGTAATGTATTTGTCATTGTCCTGAGATGAGATGTTGCTGTATGCAAAATTGCTGAGTATATTTCCAATAAAGTGCAAGTCTGTTTTAATTGTTATTAGTTGTTGTTATTCCACTGGTACCTTCCGTAAATTTCCCATATCCTTTTATACGTGGTGTCAAAATTGCATTTTAAAAAGATCCTTCCATCCATTTTCTTTGAGTTATCCAAATCAGCAGTGCGGGGGTGCCGAAGTCTGTCCCAGCTGTCAAAAGGGGAAAGGCGGGATAAACCCTGGACAAGGCTAACACAGAAAAATAGACAACCATTCACACCTGTGACTAATCTAGAATTGCCAATTAACCTAACCCCATGCATGTCATTGGACTATGGGAGGGAACTGGAGTACCTGAAGAGAACCCACGATTTTCACGCTGTGAGGCAACAGTTCTAACCACTGTGTCACTGTTCTGCCCAGATGAAGTGCAAGTCTATTGCAGTTCTTAGTTCTTGTTATTCTGCTTGTACCTTTCCCTCGTGCTTTTAACTGTGCTGTTATAAATGCATTGAAAAAAAAAAGTTTGTTTGTTTGTTTTTTTACAGTTTGCGCTTGTCGTTTAGTTTGTTTCAGCTGTTTTCCAACTCAAACATCAATGTTCTTGTGAAACCTATGTGTTGAGAAAAGAAAACCTTTATTTATTATTGGGAACTTCACTGGTGGAGATTTGAGAATTTGAAGAGAAACCAAACAAATATCACAGAAAACTGTTTGGATTCTCAAGCCCAAAATAATAAATACAAGTTAGTACTAACACAGAGAAAATGTAACAGGCCCGGAGGAAACATTGCAATGCTAATTAAGTCTGTAAATCAGCAAACGCAGACATGGACCTCCATCAAGCATCACCAGCACAGATTGGGAAGAACTAGGAGCCTCAAATCCTACGAGCATGGACTCCGACAGGATTCTGTCCAACTTCCCACTGTCAAATGCTCCATGAAATGGCTCTAACTCACCCAGCTCTCTTCTGCTTTGCCCTGCTTAGCCATGAAACCCCCTTCCCGGATTTCATGCCTCTGTAGCTGGACATTGAGCTGTCTGATGCTGGCGGGTTCCCAAGTTTTCCTCCAAGAGGATGAGCGGCTCATCCCTGCAGTATCCTGCAGAAACTCTGATCTGATAGGCATAGCATGTAAATGAGTCACATAAATGTTACACTCTCAGTTCTAGCAAGGCCACAGATTGCTAATAAGAATGTTAAGTGTCACATAACAATCATGAACTGCAACCATTTAGCTCAGTATGTATATGTAATATATATATATATATATTACATATACATACGTATATATATATATTACATATACATACGTATATATATATATTACATATACATATATACGTACGTATATACATGTACATATATGTATATACGTATATATACATACATATATACGTATATACATGTACATATATGTATATACGTATACGTATATATATGTATACGTATGTATATGTATGTATATGTATATACGTATATACATGATCTCCACTGAAGAAACTTTTTATCAAAAAGTACTTAATCTTATTTTTTTCTACAATTTTTGTTTGCAGAGGTGTTTGAGTCCTATTTTGTGAAAAAGCTGGTAAACTCTACTTTCTTTTTTATTCCCCCTGGTAAATATCAACCCATTCTTATTTCCAGAGCATGAAATACTCATTTGGCATCACTGCTGTCACTAACCATGTGTTGCATATGGACCCCTTCGGAGTCACATTTTATTTGCGCCTGGGTTCAGTTTTCAACATGCAAGATTAATAGGGCCTTAGGTTAACCAAAACCCACAAACTCTGACCAAACAAAGTTTCTGTACCTAAACCAAATCAGAGTATGAAAACAAGGTGCAAAACACAAAGTCCCCAATCAGGACACGCAGCCGCCCGGCATGCTTGCAGTCTGTGGTCATGTTCTTTGTTCCTCTTTAAAAGAGGCCCATATCCTGACATTTAATAATACCACAGCTGTTACTTCAAGACACACAAAAAAAGAAAACCTTTGCACTTGTCTTTTACTTTTAATCAGTAATAACACACAATTGCTTTTTATTAGGTACATGGTTTATGTTTGTGTGTGTGTGTGTGGAGGATGTAGCCTGCACCTGTTCACAATCAGTTAAGAATCACCACCTGCTGAATCTTTAAAATGTAAAAGATGTTATCTGCTTTATTTTCTTTGATTTCCCAAAGTCATGAAGTGTTATATCAGTCTTTTCGATCCACAGGAGGTGACTATTTACTATTTGAAAGACAGTCCGTTATGTATGTTTCCTTGAACTAAATTTAACGGGTTGTGATTACATCAAGTATAGGAAGCCTGCTTTCCATTTTGTTGCACTAACATTAACGAAGCTCATGTGGCCTGTGTGCTGAACAATTTGAAGGCTTGCTCAATGATTCTTGAATGCAGATGGATAGATAATGATGTTGTTGGTTCAGGCCTTGTGAAATGGATTTGTGTTTTTGTAATTACGACACACGATTGATGATCGCCTGGATTTGATTTTATCTTGCTAATCACCAAGAACAACAAAGTTGAGCTGTCATTTTTCTTCCTGGCATTTGTGCAAAGAAACTTATGAGACCTTAAAGTTTCTCAGTACCTACTGGCAGAGATTTTATTGACCAGCTTTACTTTCTGCCTGCCTGTTACTTATTTGTCCTTTTGTAGGAAAATTCACTGTCTTTGGTTCTGTCATTATTTCGCTCTCTGATTCCACCTCCAACTGATATTGGGTGTTAACCACGGTTCTATGCGTGACTGACAACTCGACTATCACTTCTCTGCCTGTCTCCTAGTCTGCTGTGCCTTTGCCCTTGAATTTTTGACATGGTGCTGCTCCATTGCCTTAAACCCTCCTGCTGCTTCCTGTCCTAATTTTCAGGTTGCTGTAAGGAGGTACAAAAATATTGCAAATGAAGGAAATGACCTCAGGGTTGGAGCCACAGTTTTATTAGAGAGAGGCAAGAATACGATGAACCGTGGAACCAGATGTTGTGTGATCACAGGGATGAGGAGATGAGTGGAGGGGAAAGTACCGCCACCTGTGGAGGGAGGTGCTGCTGTTGGTGACCATCTGGTAAAAGTGCTGAAAGACCAAAATCAATGAGTTGCTCTTCAAAATTCTCTCACTTCAGACTACTACTTTCAGAGAAAAATTAATTCATATTGCTTTTGAGTTGGGTCAGTTGGAAAAGGGATGGAAACTGAAAACCAGCCAGAAGTGATACCAAATTGTCAACTGTCGGAATTATGTCAATGTTGGCATGCTAGTAGATGTACATAACAAAATAGTAATGCCAGACTCGAGTCTAATACAAACCTTTCTATTTACTCTGTGTTGACAGCATATTCAGACACCCAGTTTCCCTCAGGAATCAATAAGTAAATCAATTAAAGAATCAGATCTGTAAGAAGAATTAATAATAGCATTTGGTTACCAATACAATCTTACAAGTATGCCCCTAATGAACACATTATTATGTTGTTAAATGTGCTAAATATTTTTCATTCTTCTTGCAGCTCCTGTTTAAAGTTAAAAACAAACAAAAAAACAACTATGGATTTTTTTCCCCTCCATCCCCTTTTTTATACATACGTTTAAAAACACAGCCTCCAGTAAATATGGGTATGTGTTGACAGTATGTGGGAGTTTAATTTTAGAGAGCATAGAAATGTTTCTAAAAAGGTACCTGCGTGTTCACTGGTCCATGTTTAACGCTTTTGGTTTGCACACATCTTATTATTTCCTCTCTTCCTCCCACCTGCTGATTTGAGTTGCTGATAAAAGAAGACTGCCTGATGATTCATCATTTTTTCCCCAACCGCTCCAACCTGCTTCTGTTCATCCCAGCCTTTTATTTCCAGGGAAGGAGCGACAAGACGGGGAATGTCTTTATCCTTTTTTTAAGTTTAATGTCAGAATCCACACTGTGGCACTCACTGTCAGCAAGCCTCTTACAGGTTCATATTCCTCCTCCTTTGCTACAATAGACTTGTGTGTCAACTCCAAGCAGAGTGTGATTAATTCTGAGCCACTGGACAAGGCGTCGTCCTCTATCTTTGTGCCATCGCTCATCTGATACTAGTAGATGTTAATCACTTCTCGCTGTGACCCTGCAGATGGTCCATTCTGGTTAGAGAGCCACACAAACCCCATCAGAACATGAGCAACTGGTTCTGCTTCCTTTGTCTTATTGATAATGGGACATGTAGATGTGGCGGGTTGATGAGAAGTGAGTTCTGTGATGGTGCCAGTAAGGATGAAGATTAATGGCTCCACCAGGCCTCTGTCTCCTGTTTAATAATGCTTATTTATCACTGTCACCACACACCGATGGCGTGCACCGAGCAAACCGTACACAACGAAAAGCTAAACGCGCGCATAATTCCAAACACACATACCTCTCATAAGCAGAATGAGAGGTTATTTTTTTCCACTTCATATTCACCACCAACACTTTAGGCAGGAATGTGTGTATGTTGGAGGAACCTGGCCTGTCAAGTCACTGACTATGTGTGCTTATGAAAGTCTCTCTTCTCGCTGCATTGATCCAGGTTTGTGTAGATTTGCATACAATTGCGCAAAACGCGGCAATCACAGGGGCTTGTGGAGCATGTGTAAACATCGTTTATGTGATTTGAAAATGCTGCACAACCACATGCCTCACAGAAGAGATGAAAGGAAGTGAAAAATGAAGAGAAAGAAGTGAAAGAGGAAAAATAAGGGACCTCTGGCCTTCTACTGCTGCGCGAATGAAAGCCATTTTGTCTTCTGTGTTTCTGCACAGCTCCCTACTCTCTCTTCTTCTGTGTCAGTGTGTGTGTGTGTTGCCCTCTTTCTCTCTGTGCTTCCACTTTTCGTCCACAGGCATTTCTCTCCCTAATGGAAAATAAAGACTACAGAGTGACCAAGATGGGGGCTCCAAATGAAAAACACGGGGTTGGTAGCCTGAGGCCAAGGCCTGTCCATCTACGCCCCAAAACCTGAAAAGCCCCATCTCTCTTCTTTGCTGCACATGCTTTCAGAATATAGATATCGTAACAACGTATGCATACAAAACTGGAAGAGTTTGGGGGCTTTTCTTGGCTTCGGGAATCTTTTTTAAAAAAATTTTTATGTAAGGCGACCCTGACAAGGATAAGTGGAAGAGAATGGATGGATGGATATATGTGAGGTAAGTTCTTACCCACCAGGCCATCTCTTGTCATTTTATCTCATGAAATAGGAGCTTGTTTTTCTTTTCAGTGTGCCACTGTTGTTTTTGCCACTGTGGAAAGAGAGGAGCTGATGAGATTACTGTGGATCCACTGAGTTTTCAATCAATAGAATTGCACATTGTTGTAAAAATGTTGTGCTGCAGACTTGGCAGCATGCTATTCCAAGTGTCCACAGCAAATCTGCAGATTTATAATAGCTGAGATGCAATGTGTATGACCTGCCATGTGTTTCATAAGTAAATTGCAGAAAGCCATGGTCTTTTTGTAGTCCAGGAGGACAACCTCCCCCACTTACAAATTCTAGCTCTATATAACGTGTTTTCAGATAAGATGCCTCGGATTAAGGCAGCGTTATCTGCAGAGATTGTTACCCAATTGAATTACATTCAGTCTCTTCACCCATACTCCATTTTATTCTGTACATCTTTCTCCATCCGGCCTCTAGTGTTTTCACAGACTGCCCTTCAAACATGGCTGGTTCTCCTAACACACCGCCATTGTCTAGATTTGGCCACAAGTCATGGCATGTAATGGCTGAGAGGGTTAGTCTGTGCTAAGCCCACACATTCAGCTTATCTCAGACTGCAGAGACCGAATGAAACAAAAGTCTAAATAAAGCTTTTGGCGTTATCAAGACTGTGGCTAACGATTGTCCCCTACAAATAAATGCTTTTCCAGATAGCTTTTTCAATCACTATGAAGTTACAACAAGGCTGTACTCTTGTAACTCCACTGATGGAATTTTGCCTCAACAATAGACTCCAGTTTGTACCCTCAAGCAGAACTGTTGGACTAAAGGCTTTTTCCTCACTGGGGTAAACAGGGGCTGGACTTGAAATGCAAGACTATGGATAAATCTGCCTTTATACTGTCAGCTCACAGTAAGAAATCTTAGTTATTTGGCAGTGATATTTTCCAAAGCTCACAACAGTATCTCTGCATATGTATCCAGCTGCCAGCAGGTGATCAACTTATAACTTTTTTTTTCTGTGCCTGTCCACTGATTTTATTTTATTTTGTTTTTTGTGCTATTATCATGTGATTTGTGACATTGTAGCAAGAAAGCAAGGAGATACTCTACTCTCTGAAGGAAGATCTTCAACATTGGTCAACTGAACTGAACTCATGCAATGAGGCTGAAAGCTTTGAAAAAGAGAAGGTGCTCAAAAGTCAAAAAAGTCAAAAAGTCTATCATATATAACGTAATCCTGTACAAAAACAATACAGTTATAGTCAAAAGTCTACACACACTCATCATGGGCATAAAAATCATGGTAATTTTGAGCTTTTAATGATTTCTTTGAAATGTTATTTTTCAAGGGTGGATTGAATGGACACCAAACACCTGTAATGAAATTATTTTGGATTTTCTCTAATCTACACAGACTACACACATGCTCACATATATACATACACTCACGTCAGTCTTTGTGTGCTGAAGGTTCTACAGTGTCTTTTAACTTCAAAAGGCCAATGCCAATTAACTTCCAATTAGTGATCATGATTGATTTATTTAGCAATGGTACAGTTCAAGGGACTCTGTAAAAATCTAAGAAGGAGAATTGCAGATTTATACAAGGTGGGGAGGTCTCTTGAAGCAATTTCTAAACAATCAAAGATTGCTTACTTACAGTTCAAATGACTGTAAGTAAGTAAGTTATTCAGATGTGTCACCATTATGCCAAGTTCTGGAAGAAGACTCAAACTGTCATCCTTAAAACAAAATAGATTGGCTGGGATGTTCAAGAACAGCCCAGGAACCACTAATCCTCATGCCTGCTATGAACAGGAAAGCGCTAGAACGTCATCGTCACTGTCTACAGTGAAGCGAGTTTTACATCACCATGGACTGAGAGGGTGGTGACCAAGGAAGAAGCCCCTGCTCCAAAGTTGACACCTTTAAGCTTGACTGATATTTGCAACTGCTTATAAGAACAAGCCAAATGCCTGCTCGAGAAAAGTTTGGTCAATCGAAGTGGAGCTAACTGGCCACAATGACATATTTTAAAAAATAAAACATGCAAACAAGCACCTGCATGTTAGACTAGGCATTTAAAGAAAAGTGATGTATAAGACTCCTGAGGGGCTTAGAAACAAAAAAGGGTAACATGTCAACTGTGAAACAAAAGTAACACACAAATAAACAAATGCAGATGAATCAAACAGCTCCTGGTGGGGAAGCTCATGATGTTATTATTTGCGTGCGCACTGCTACATAGAGATATTAGCCTGGTCAAGGAGGAGCAGCAAAAATAGCATGTATACCGTGCTATTTGTGTCTGTAATCAAACTGTGGTAAAATCCCAGTCTGTACTCTACTCCTTCCCACTCCGAGATGAGTTTAACTCCATGTGGAGTCACACTCACAACTCCTGAAGGGCCCCCTAATTAAGGGGTAGATTATAAATACAGCAGAAGGTTTTCAGAAGCCTTGGTCCTTTTTCAGCTGAAACTGGGCCTGAAAGTGGATCATTGTCTGTGGCGATTTATACCGAAATAACCACATAGAAGTCATTTTTTTTGTAAGTGTGCTTTTTTTCCCACCATTTTTGGACACAAGTAGGTACTACACCTTCAAGGAATGTGGTTAGTAAGCTGACATCACTGCTGACTCTGTGTTGGAGCGCTTTATGACCCACTCCCACTTAAGGTTAGTTGGTTTGGAACAGCACTTTCCACACAAGCAAGCAAACAGAGAGAAAGTGTGTGGGGAGGGTGCAGGGGCCAGACTGGAATTGAGCCTATGTTTGATTCCAAAAACATGTGGGAGGGGACACATGATACATCTTGTGTAATTGTACAGGATTATGCTCTTTCAGAGGTAGGACCTTTAAAGAATACCCCAATCAGGTGTCATATTAAATAGATTGGGGGTGTTTGTCTTTCTTCATTTGACTGCATGTTCATGGAGAAATGTAACATTTGTGTGATCATTCTCTCTTCAACCTGTTGTGTGCTCCGTCAGCAAAAACAATTAGGCTTTCTGTGGTCAGGCATGATAGTAAAACAGCTAATTACATTGTCTCTGCCACTGCCAGCTTTCAGCTCGGCCAATTGTTGGACAATAAAATTATCCATCCAGTTTACTAAAGCTGTGCTGTGGAAATTATTTTGTGGGAGTTGTGTTGTCTGTACTGCGAGAGTCAGCTGTAAGGCTTCATGTTGGAAAGCTTTTTTTTTTTTTAATGTAAATATAGACATTTTCTCGAGTGAAATTGTTTTTTTTCTTCCTTTGAATTCCATTTCCCTTTTACAGTCTCTTTCACTCTCTCTCATGCTGAATTTATGAGATACATTTGCCAAGAAGGGAATTCCACACAGTAGATTGTGGGAAGTAGACTTCAAATGCCTTTTAAGTGCAGACTGTGCTGTGGTAGTCGCTTTTAAGCTTTCTTTTCTCTCATGTCTCGCCTAATAAACAAAGCTGCCAAGCACCCAGCGTCTTGCAAAGTCTCCTGTGTTTTCTTTTTATGCAACAAGCATATATTTGGATATTTTTTTCCTCTGTCTTTCCTAGACTTTAGCTCTGAATCTAATAGAACAGACTGTGCAAAAACACATGTCGCCAAAATCTTGATAGAAAATAGATCCACTGATTGAAAGATGATGATGGTAAAGAATTGCCTGTTAAAAATATCTATCAGAACCTAAAGAGCAACTTTCTGCTTCTTTGGCCTTTATCTGAGATTTTAAACCTTTGGGGGAAATCATCATTTGTTATGCATGTTTTGCATCGTTTGTTATGTATGTACATTGGGCCAAGGTCAAAGTGCATTGCAAATGGTTTGCATCCATAAAATATTAACATGCACAGCAAAGGCATGTAAAGCAAGGAGAAAGTAATGCAGTCATACTGTCTCTACAACAATGAACAGCTTTACTGGCTATCCCAAATTTTCCTCATCATGCAGATAGTGGTACTATGTAGCACACTCATGAGTGGAACAAATCACAGTTTGGATAAACTATTGGCTTGTTTAAAAGCCTTTTGATCATCTGACTAATTTTCCCCCATAAGAACTTCTCCTGGCCTTGGTGAGTAAAATAATACTTTAACCAACACTATTTAAAAACCCAAGTTACTCAGCTGAACCAGAGTTACATGACAAATACTCGGGACAACAGTTGAAATGTAGAAAATCAAATTTGACCTAGCTTTAAATAAACATCTTGCCACAGGTCATCTGAAAATCCTCTTCGTTGACCAGGATTTTCCATAGTGATAAAAACAGCAAATACAAACTTCAACCAATTTCAGAACTTAGAACTCCACTGTCCATGGCTTCCTTTGACCTTTTAGTAATGACAGAGCTTGTATCCCGCTGTGAATATCTCTCTCTCAAAGAGGGAATGTTTTGCAGTGCTTTGACACTTAACCTTTGCTCACATCTGCTCCAGTCCATCGGCTGCCAAATCAGCTGATATCATTGATTTTTGTGTCACATGGAAGCTCTGTGTGTTAGCTTCTGGTTATTTAGACATCCCTCTGAAATGATATCATTTTGAACTTTGTCTCGACATGTAAAGTGACTCCTGAACTTTGTGGCTTTGTGTTCTTTTATGTTCTGCTCTGCCCCAACTTTGCTGACTGTACTCTTTTGAATATCTAAGGGTAAAGTGAAGTGGAAGCAGTTGTGTAGGCTGATAAAGCATGCTGCACAGAAACAAACTCTGTGTGCCATAACTGGTTGATATGCAGCTTTTATCTGGTATTTCTGTATGTGTGCATACATGCCTGTATCTATGATTTGCAACTTTAACTTCTTTACTAAATTTTCACTTTTTCAAAAGAGGGAGAAAATATGAATATGGAAAGATGGCCAGTACCACCATTTAGGACAAACTTTTAACTTGTGTTTGTTTTTATTTAGACTGATTATGTGTGCTACACTTTTCTAGCTTCTGGTTGTTTATATAAAAATCCTCCATACAACTAAATATTCATGTCCATGCTTAAGAATAGAAGAGACATAGTAAGTAGCTTCTCCTTACTTAAACAACCATGATGGAAGACATATCCCGTGGCTGTGGAAAAGTTACCCTGTTATTCTGTTTCAGTAGGGCCAAACTAGTATCCTGGCTCAAAAACACAGAAAACAGCTAAGGAGATTACTAAAACTGGAAGGTGGAAGAAATATGGTCTGAAAAAAATCTTGAATTATCATAATTGGAGATCACGTCAACATTTGGTAAAATTGTAAAAGTAAGAGCATGTCTACATGGATAATGTGAAGAGAACCCAGGGGATTGGGACTAAACAACTGTGTAGCCCTAAGAAAACCACTTATTAGCAGTGTTGGGCAAGTTACTTTGACAAAGTAATTAGTTATAGTTTCTAGTTACTTCTTCAAAAAAGTAACTGAGTTAGTAACTGAGTTACAATATTATAAAAGTAACTAATTACTAGGAAAAGTAACTATTGCGTTACTTTAAAAAAATGTTTAACCTCTGGGCTCCAGGGTGTAATCGGCCGTTTTTGACTACTTTTGATTTGACCTCTACATTTCACCTTTACAAACTGTTTACCTCGCCTTGTTTGGTATCATTCTTTTCAGCACAACCTCACATGTCTGAATCTACTGTTATTTTTTCATTTTGACATACTGTGTTTGATCTAGAATCAGACAAAAAACATAAAATCCGAGAAGAAAAAAATTATGTTTTTTACTGTAACGACCACGAACATGTTTAACGAATCATTTTCATAACTTGAAATGCAAATATAAATTGTACATTTTAAAAACCGATGCACAAGTTTTGCAAACAACAAAGTTAAATGCAGCTGTTTACCTAAAAATGCAGCCAAGGCGTTTTTTTATAACCATTTCAAACTATTTACAGAACAATCAGGCGTTCTGCATCAAATAAGATGCCACACAAATTATTTGTCCACTATGAGACCCTAACACTAACTACACAC
>VVHJ01019713.1:2067-23864 GCA_015107715.1 Tylochromis polylepis
CCCCTATCTTTTTTTTTTTTTTTTTTTTTTTTTTCTTTTTTCTTGGTGAGTTCCTTCTTTTGGTTTGTGCCATTTCTGTAAATTGGCTGTGGTTTGATTGCAGAGTGTTGTTGAGTGTTGACAATATAGATAGGTGTATTGAGCTCAGATGCTCGATAAGAAAGAGAACAGTAGATGTTCTTCTGTGTGATTGCTTACACAATATTTATTTTTTCTTTAACTCAAGGCCAATACTGTAAAGCACCTTTTTAGATTCATATCTTAGATCATATCTTAGATATTGAGCTGTATTTTGTTTGTTTTTTTCTTTTGTTTTTTTTTAGCACATTACCAGCAGGAGTCCATGGATAAACCAGTGCACATGAAGAAATGAACCACATTGCTTTTTCCAGCTGACTGCATCTACTGAAATTCATACTTGCCATTAGTGTATGTGCCCTTAAAGATGGAGACTTGTTGATTTTCTCTGCTCCTGGTTGTGTATGAGAGAAGAGGAAACAGTAATGTGAAAAGAACTGAATTCATTTTACAGTTGGCTGGTCTTCTGGCTCAGTCTATCACTTCCTGTGTCCTCTCATCACCCATACTGCTCCATGGTTGTGTAACCTGTCTCGATAGCCCTACGCTGTGTCCTTCCCATTCATCAGCCGGTCACTCAGTTAGCCAATCAGTAGACCAGTCAGTCAGTGAGGTTTGTCAAATTGTGGTTTCAGTGTGTCAGCATCATCTCTGTACCATCAATGCTATGCCATAGATGGCTGTCCCTTCCCAAGCCTTTTTCTGCCAGAGGTTTCTTCCTGTTAAAAGGGAGTTTTTCCTTCCCACTATCGCCAGGTGCTTGTTCATAGAGGTTCATCTTATTTTTGGGGTTTTCATGGTAATCACTGTATTGCGTTTATGTCTACTTTGTACAAGAATTTGGCTACCCAGAGTGAAGGATTTGAATATGTATCTTATATGGATTGACTTGTGTGCGGTCCTACAAAAATCCAACAGCACACAGACCAAATCCAGTTATGCTATATTTAGGTTAAAAGCCGATTGTTTGAAAAGTTGGTGTGGCAGAACCCAGAAAAAGCAGCATGCGAAGCACAGTGAAGTCAGTCACTACAGTGTTCTTTTATTTATTTATTTATTTATTTATTTATTTATTTATTCAAACCAACAACTTGATGATTGCTTGATGATTCACTGATCAGCCACAACATTAAAACTGACAGGTGACGGTAAGGCTGTTCAAGTTTAGTGCAAATTATAATCACAGTTATTTAGGTTAATTAACACGAATAGTCATTAACTTACCAAATGCCCTGCAGTTACTGAATTTAATAAGATGTCACTTTACAGCAGATTTCCTCAAACATTTACTATAATTAAACTGAAATAAAAATAAATAAAGGAAAAAAGAGGTTGCGAGAGACCCAGGATACAGAGTTAGGCCCTGATTAGGGGGTTGCTTTTGATCAAAAAGCCTGTCTTGCAAGGGTAACTGCCAGTTCCTGGTAGCCTGCTTCCACCATGGGACATCTGCTGGTTCAGTCGGGGACAAAGAGAGGCCCAGGTGGCAGTGGATTTGCAGGTTTTAAAGGCATGCATGGCAGCTGCAGGCAAGCAACCAAGTATGAATTTATAACACACAATAAAAGGGAAAAAAAAGATCTTTGTAGCAAAAATAGAAGCAAAAAGGCAACGGTTTATCCCAATTTATTTCTGTTTTCACACTATAGTTGTAAGTTGAATAATTTAAATTTAGATTTAATTAATCACCTAGCCCCAGGTAAAGTGGTTAATATCTGTTATATCTGTTACTTGGTCACATAGTATGACAAATACCCTCTACTGCGCAATTCTCATGGCAATGGCCGTATCCTGCAGCATGACATTTTGCCCTGCCACACTGCAAAAAACTCGTCAGCAACATCTCCAGGAGTACAACAATGAGCCCAAGGTGTTGATGTGGCCTCCAAATTCCCCCAGATCCCGACTTAATCAAGCAGGCTTTTGAGCATGCCTGCAACCAATAGAACCCAAAGGATCTGCTTCTCATGTCCTGGTGCCAGACTTTGCAGGAGACCCCCAAAAGTCCCATGTTAATGCTCTGACCAGTCACAGCTGTTTACTGTGGGAAAAGAGGAGCCTCCACAATATTAGGCAGGTGATGGTTTTAATGTTGTGGTGGATCAGTGCATGCACAGCCTCTAAATATAGTTTTTACTCATACTTGATTCCTGCGGTGGTTGTTCTGGTGACAGATAAATGTAATTAAACCTGTGCCCTTCATAACAAAGTAATTCTGGGTATGATTTTCTGCTTTAAGCGAAAGTGAAAAATAAAATTTTACTTGCTAATTTTGCTGGTAGATTTTCCTGAATGCAGAGCGCAGATCTGCATATAAGCGTAGAGCGTTGAGTGTCTCGAGGGCTTGAATGAGTACAGGCCATAGCTGTTTAAGTGGAGCTGGTTATATTCAGTGTTTATCTCTGTGGGGACCAGTTGGAGCTTTAAGCCTCAGAACAGGGTTTTATATTCAAATAATGTGAGGAATCAAGATGGCTGGAAAAATTTTTTAAAAAAAAGAGTGTGAGTTGATCATGTAGCAGATTTGGCATCTTATTTGTTGGTCCTTATTCAGACCACCTATATTACTTGAAATATTCACTTTTTTTTAAAAGATAGACTGAAATGACCAAACACACTCTGAAACTAAGAAAATGGAAATGAAATGAATGAATAATGAAAACTACAAAACTAATTTCCAATTTACTTGGACCTGGAAGGAAAGGTGCCCATTTAGTTCCCTTGTAGTGAAGTGAGGGGTGAAGGACTTTAATACGGAGTCTTGTGTTCAGTCTCTGACAGAATTTATGGTGCTTGAGCCCATGCAAAGCTTGCTGTAAGAGTGTAGTTTGAAAGTCCTAGTTCTCTTTCTTCCTCCTTTGCCTAAAGTACTAGGAGATTCTAGATATCCTGCGAGCAGCGGGGCTTTGCAAACTGAGCGCAAATCTTTTACTATATCGTTCAGTTTTTGCTGTTTCTAGCTTGGTGTTTGTCTACTGTAGGAAAATGAATAAATAATCAAAGGTTTGCGTGTCACTAAGTGAGCGCACATCTATAATGAATGTTACCTAGCTGTATTGGGATAATAAATCTGGTTATACGCTCAGTATTCCTCTGTGCAGCTGACACAGATTTTTATGAGTCATTTCTAATGGGACTGCAGGAAGCTGCTTGATTTGGCTGCGATACAAAGATGCAGGAAACAGGTCTGCTTTAACACAGTGTAACACAAAAGGACAATAAAGTACTGCCCACATGGGTGTCTACTTGAACTGTCTCTCACTGCTCTTACTCAGCTTATTTTCACATAAAACACTGAACAGAGTCTGAGAGCGTACGGGCTTGCAAGCATACTTAATTCCCACCCCCCACACCCCACACCCCCTTTATTTAATCCGATTTCTTCTACATCAACACACTTATTGCCTCCATGGCTTTTTGTTGCACATGTTAATGCACTTTAACAGCTTTCTGTAATTGTTTTGTTGCCCTGTTCTCCCTCCTTTTTTTTCTTTTTTTTATCTTGGTGATAGGAACCGTGATTCTTGCAGCCTGTTCACTATGCCTGTTTTATCTCTCCCTCCCTCACACTTGGACTACATTTCCTCCTCCTCCTGTGTCTGTGCAGGCACTTTTGTCTTCATAGATAGATATCTTGCTGGCATGCTGCCCACATCAACTCTCTAATCCAACACCATAATCAGGCCAATACTTGACTACACCACGGTTGAGGAGTTTCACCCGAGTGTGAGCCCCAGAGGCAGCAAGCATTCAAAGGTTCTGATTTGATGGGGGACCAGCTTGTATATAAAGCTCATTCTCTCTGTGTGTTTACCCTGCTGTATATTGCCAGTGTGCTAGCTACAGTGTGCATGTGTCTGGCTCAGCGCATCTGTTGTGTGGATAGTCAAGTCTGTAGGCTCAGTCAAGAGCGCAGCACTAAAGGCCTCTCCCAGCCTCTTTACGGCTCAGCAGGAGCTTCAGATCTGGTGGGAGGAGGACGTTTGAGGTGCACTACTTGTCTTCTCTCCTCCTGACCACACAAAGTAAAACCAGACCAAAGCCCTCCCCTCTCTGTGGGAGATATAGCATCTCTCTGTGGAGGCTGAACACAGTACTGGTGCTCTGAGCCTATTCTGATTCCCTGCTTATTCTCCTCCTCTGCCTCCTGCTGCTGCTGCTGCTGCCGCCTCTACTCTGGCTGCTTCTAAAAGTCTGCAGCTCCGCGAATGCACATCAGCGCCATACCAACACATTAAAGATTAGCTCTCAAAATGGACTTTTAGGACCTTTACTCTTATTATTCTACTTTCGACTTACTGTAGCTATAGTGAATATATACTCTGTATTGGATTGGTTTGAGTAAGTCTAGATATTATTAGGATTACAGCATGTCTGTACTCCTCTCACTTACATGTGTGGCATTTGCCTTGCTAAAGTCTGTCTTCACAAGCATTTTCTCAGGAACTGTTTCCTTTTCCTTGGTTCGTCTCGTCTGGTTTCCTTATGTCTCCTCCCCTTCTCCCACTGTGTCGGCATATCACATTTTAACCCTCTTCAAAGAGAAATGGCATCGAAGAAGACATTTAATACAGTTTATTTTGTTACGGGCTCCAACTTGCACAATTTTTATCTTTCAGTGTCTGCGTGGTAGAACATAAAAACAGACAAGGTATGATTTGATTTAAGTCATATTAGATTCGTTGAATCATTTTACCATATTTTTCAGTTGTAATCTACAAACACTTCTCCTACACAGACTTGGTTTTCTTATGTTCTGACACTTTAATGCTTTTCTCTAAATAAAGAGTTGTAATAGTTTTTGTCAGAAGCAATTTTTAATACTTTAAAATGACTTTAAAAAGCTGAATCTCAGTGTTTAAATAACTTGCAGTGCCACCATACATTGGCATCTATATTCACTGACCACTTTATTAGGTACACTTGTTAAGCTGCTCATTAACACACTAATCAGCCAGTCAGTGAACATTGCATGGATGTTGGTGCGAGATTGGCCAGACTGCTTATAGGCAGGCAACGGTAAATCAAATAATCACTCATTACATCTGAGTATGCAGAAGAGCATCTCTGAATGCACAATATGTTGAACCTTGAAGCAGATGGGCTACAGCAGCAGAAGACCACACTGCCTGCAACTCTTGTCAGCTAAGAGCAGGAAACTGAGGCTACAGTTTGCACATGTTCACCAAAATAGGACAATAGAAGATTTGAAAAATGTTACCTGTTTCGACGAGTCTCGATTTCTACTGCAACATTCAGGTGGTAGGATCAGAATCCATCCTGCCTTGTGTCAACAATCCAGGCTGCTGAAGGTGGTGTAACTGTGTGTGGGATATTTTTCTGGCACACTTTGGAGCTCTTAGCGCCAACTGAGTATCATTTAAACATCACAGCCTACCTAAGTATCATTGCTGACCATGCCCATCCCTTTCTGACCACAGTGTACCCATCTTCTGATGCCAGCTTTCAACATGAAAATGTGCCACAAAGGTTAAATCATCTCAAACTTGTTTCTTGAACATGACAATGGGTTCACTGTACTCAAATGGCCTCCACAGTCACCAATCTAATAGGGCACCTTTGGCATGTGGAGTTTTGCATCACAGATGTGCAGCCAACAAATCTGCAGCAACTGTGTGTTGCCATCATGTCAATGTGGACAAAAATCTCTGAGGAATATTTCCAGCAACTTGTTGAATCTATGAAATGGCGAATTAAGGCAGCTCTGAAGACAAAAGGGGTTCAGTCCAGTACTGACAAGTTGTAGCTTTTATAAAGTGGCTGGTGAGCATAAATGTATGTATGAATGTGTGGTAATATCAGCAGCACAATATATGTGCATCCTGCTGATCCATTGTTAAAAAGTTAACAAGGGATAAGTAGCTCATTCCTTCTACTGGAAATTGATAACTTGATGCAAAAGTTTCCAGTGCTTCCTGCCTCCTGATGCATGTAATGTCTGCACATTCGTTTCCCTGTCTGGTTGAACCTGGCTGACTGCCCATACACACGAAGAGCTTAAATAATATCTGGATATGACTCAGTGAAGTTTTTCAATATTTACTGGTTTATTTAATGGTTTAAAGAGTTTTTAAAGTTTTAGGGACTCTCTTAGGGAAAGGTTCTTATTTATGTAACAGTTTCATTTTTAAAGGAAGTATCCGTGATCTGTGGTCACCAATGTCCCTCTGTAGACCATGAAAATCCACTCATTTGCAACAAACAAGTCTTTGGGAATTTTTCTTTATGTTCTAAGATGATTTTAAAGGAGTTGGAGGTGAGGGGTCGTAGTTGGCTTTAGGTTTGAGAGGAAATGAAGTGACAGACACTGGGAAGCATCATTTGCATAATTCAGGACTGTGACTGCTGTTTGGAAATTCTGGGATAAGAGTAAGGAGTCATTTCAGGCAAAAGAAGATGAAAACTGCACTCTGTCCTCACAGCCTTGATAAGAAAATGGATCTCATAGGCCACTAATGGGGAACCAAATTAGTTTGACAGTGGCTGTGATGAATGAGATGAGGCCACACGAGATCCCACTAATGCAGTATAATGGCTGATGTGTGACTAGAAGGATGTATTTCACAATGAATCATATGCAAGATTGCGAAAAGTTTGCGAAGTTTGAACTTTTTGTCTTTATGTTTTTGCTTCCAAGCTTTGATTTATTCACTGAAAATGTTCAGGCCTTAGTGACGTGAATGTATCTCAGTAACAGGAGAAAATAACCGTAATTACTAGAAGAGTCGTTTTTCTTCTTCTTCTTTGAGTAACCCTGTTGTTTGTTTTTCTGCAATAAGCTTTTAGTCAGCTATTTAGGATGTATTTTATTAAGTCACATTTAAATTTGGAGAACTGCTAAGGGGATTTTGTTACCATTTGGATGAAGCCACAACAGCTGGTTTCCCCTGATTAAAGCCTAACCTGTTGCATGATTTAGTGTGTTAACTACAGAGATATAGGAGTGGTATCAAAATATTGATCTTCTCCTTTAAGCTGAAATGGTTGCATGTATGTGCATGTATGTGCATGATTGTGCGCGCATGTGTGAAGGTAGAGGGGTGCAGAAGTTGAGGTTTTCTCTGCCCGTAGGTTCTAATTCAATAATGACTTGCTAATCACTCGACCTGTGGTTCTAATTAAAAGTGTCATTAAGTGCTCCTTGATTCTAATCAGGTGATGTTTGAAGAGGTTTGGGAGGGGGGCTGGGAAGTGTTCTGACTCTTCCATTTAACCTTGAATTATGCAAAAACAGCCTAACATGGTCCAATTCAGTCATAATCAGTGTTGTGGTTAATAGAAATTATGTTTACATGTTGTTTTTAGTGTTTTTTAAAAAAAATATTATTAACCATGTTTATTGCTTTATTATTTAACTGTTTCATGTAAGGTAAGTAATTAAATTAAATTAAATTCTATTGAGATTATATATTAATATATATGTATATAATTTCTTTTATTTTGTGTGTGTGTTGTCCAGGGGAAGGAGACGAATGAGGAGGAAGATGAAGTCGCTGTTGGGATGGAGAAAGGCTTTATGGACGAATTCTTTGAACAGGTTTGTTTCTCTCCCAGTCCTGATCCTTCCTTCTCCTTTTTTTTTCTGTCAATCACTTTTTTCCCATTTACACATTATCAGGTTCATTGAAGGCTAATAACTTGCCAGTCCAGGTAATTTGCTACTCTACAACATGCCCGGGTATTTTTCCTCTGCTGATATTGAATCTAATTGTGCGGGTTTTTTGGAGCGCTGTAATCAATCTCATGGTGTTTGTCTTCTCTGGGGTGCGTTGTTACGATTTATAACGGTTGATGTTGTTGCTGGTGTGGCATAAATTGTTCTGCATTTTATTTCATTTGAAAAAGTCTTTATTGATTCAACACATCACACCAGTGCTCTACTCACCCAACTCTGAATAACATTGAAGAGAAATACATGAAAAATATCAGTCTTTCCTTGCGGCATGCTGAGCTTGTGTATCAGCGAGAGATTGTTATTTGATCCCCTGCTAAATTTGTAAGTTTGCTCACTTACAAAGCGACGAACAGTACCGTAACAGTCCCCCAGACACAATATCTACCAAAAATGAAAAATAAAAATGTTAAAAAGCGCAAAACGGATTACATAAAAGTTATAAATGGATTTGCTTGTCACTGAGTGAAATGATACTTGATACCCAAGCAAAATATGATTTAGTATTTGGAGGAGAAACCCTCCAAAGCACAGTGGTAAGAAGTTTCTTGTAGTCAGTCACCAGGTTTATACACATCTCAAGAGGGATTTTGGTCCACACTGCAACTCTCTCAATCCTTTAGGTTTCTTGCCTACTACTGGAGTGAAGCTTCCAACTCTCCACGGATTTTTTGTAGGATTCAGCTCTGGAGACTGGCTAGGCCACTCCATGACCTTAATGTGCTTCTTCTTTAGTCACTCCTTACTGTCATGCTGGAAGATCCATCGACGACTTCGTCATGAGTGTTCTGGCTGAGGAAAGGAGGTTCTCATATACGATTTTATGGTGCATGGCCCTGTCCATTGGTCCCTCCTCTACTTTCCTGTACCCTTAGTGCATAAACAGCCCTAAAGCATAATGTTTCCATTGCTGTGCTTGACTGTGGGGTTGGTGTCCTGTGGGTCATACTCAGCATGTCTCTTCCTCCAAACACTGTGGGTAAAGTTGATTCCAAAGAGCTCGATTTTGATTTCATCTGACCACAGCAATTTCTCCCAGGCCTTCTCTGAGTCATTTAGATGTTTACTGACAAACTGTACATGTGCCTTCTTGAGCAGCGGGACCTTGGGGGCACTATGGTGTTCTTGGTGACTATGGTCCCAACTGTCTTCATTAACAAGCTCCTCTGATGCACTTTTGGGCTGATCCACCACTTTTCTCACGATCATCCTCCTGTTCTTATCCCCGATGTCCCTTGACAGCTCTTTGATCCTGCCCGTGGTGGTGGAGAGGTTGGAATGCAAGAAACTGATTCTGTGGACGGGCGTGCTTTAAACAGATAACAAGCTGAGATCAGGAGTCTCTCAACAATACTGACTGTAGCCTGTGTGCCACCTGGGCACAGAGCCTGTCTGTGGGAGCCAGAGTTCCTGCCAGGTTATAGGGGATCAAATACTTCCTTCACTTAATGTACAAATCAATTCATAACTTTCATGTAATGTGTGTTTTTCTCAATTATTGTCAATATTCTGTCTCTCTTCATTAAAATGAAACTACCATAAAAATGAGACTGTTCACTTCTTTGTACGTTTGTAAACTTACAAGTTCATCAGAGGATAAAATAATTATTTTCCACACTGTAAATTTATTTTCATATACATTTGGGAGCGTGTTCCCAGTGCATGCCATGCACATTTGCTGGAAGTACAAGCTGAACATCATTATAGCTCTCAGAGGGAGGGCCTCATTTCAGCATGGCAGCAGTTGACATCTCCTCCCCAGAGAGAGGGAGACCCACTGGGAATCATCATTCATATGGTGCCAGGCCTTTTTTATCCGGTGACAGCGTTCACTGTGAGAACAGTAGCCTCTGTAATGCCCTTTTAATAGACCTGGTCTCCCACAGAAAGTAAGAAGAAAGCTAAGGGGGGCTGTATGTCTTCTTTATAAGCCATATTTTTTTTTTTTATTACTTGTGTTGTTGTTCATTCACAGTGGCTGTTATATTTCTTGTATTATATGCGCCACTACTTTCATTTTCTAAAACACTTGGGATTTGCCTTTGAAGTATTTAAATCACCATTGCAAATGCTGCTACAAAGGTGGGTCGGGCAAGGTTGAATGGCATTTAGCAGCATTTTTGAGTTATGAAAGAGGTCTGGCAACCAGCACTTTGATACGTGAGCTTTCAAAGCGACGTGAGACAACAAACACATCACCAAAAAGCCGCACTCATCAGTGACTGAGCTGAAGGGAGATCAATCAAAACCGCTGTATAGATATTTAATATTTCAGCACAGCCCGTCTAAAAAAAGCTTGCTGCATGGAAAATGCAGATAAACGTCAAAAAGGAGAAGAAGAAGCAGCTGTCTTTACAGACATGTGATGAAAATATTGTTTTTATCATCACAATATTGTTGTTAAGCCATCACAACCACTAATTCTTGCAACTGGGCAGCATATAGATGTGAGTTCATTCATTGTCCTCAGTGACTACCTGCGATTGTTTAACACACTCCACCTCTCCACGACTTCCTGTATTAGCATTTAGATTTCTCCATCAAGCATAACTTCATGTAAATTTAAATGTCGTGACGTGCACACCCTGCCAGATGTTTGTGAGCTTAGTAACAAGTTTGTGTTAAACTGGCACAGATTTTGGAGAAACATGGGCGCAGAGGCAATCAAAAAGCACATATAGTATGTAAATATTGATAATAAATGAGTAATTAGTCTTTGAATACCTCTTCTGACTGTGTTCATATCCTCGGAAAATCTTTTCTAGCAGAGCCTGGAGTCATCTGATCATAGGTTAATCAAATAGGGCATCTCAGCTGCTTCTGTCCACAGTCTTATTATTTTATTCATGAGCCAAAGAACAGGCAAGAGCTGAAATGCAGATTAATCAGAAAATCGAGAGCTTGTCTACTACAGTGGTCTCTAAAATGGAGCAAAGTGTTAGTGCAGGCAGAGTGGTGACATCATGCTTGTAGTAGCTGGCTCGGCTCGGCTCGGCTGCTTCATTCGTTCTTCGCCATTAGTGGCTCATTCATCTGCTTACTGTTTATCAGATGACTACTAATGTGTTATCTTGTTACTGCAGCAGGTACCTGTGGCGGGGCGTGGTCTGCGGTGCCACTGCAGGGGAGATGGAAGCACCTGCAGGGCATCTGCAATCACGCTTCGCCGGCTTAAAATCTGTGCTCAGTCTGCTGTTGTGTTGTTGTTGTTGGTATGTGTACGTTCGCGGGCGACTGGAAAGCCGCAGCCGCGAGTGATAAGTGCGAATAATCGATGCTGAAAGCATGCAAATGTGGACAAGTCTGCCATGTGATTGTTACAGTACCTTAACCACCTCAAGTTTTTAGTATGTTTTTTTTTAATTCAAGGTTGATTGGACTCTGGGAGAACCCACACAGAGGGAGACCATGAAAATTCTACTGCACTGCTAACCACTGGACAGAAACCAGGAAAAGGACTAAGGATAAACTGGAACCAATGACCATCAGAATGAATGGTCTCTGGTGGCTCTGCCATGCACATTTTTTCTGGCATGCTTTTGATCCACTTTTCTACCAGGGAATGATTACTTTAAATCAGTCAGGATTTTGGAAGCAATTATCTTCATGCTGTGATGAAACATTTCTCTCCCAATGGAAGTGGACTCCTCCAAGATGACAATGTCCCCATCAACAGGGCAAGAAGGGACACTGAATAATTTGACTGTGAAAATGTTGTTAATCATGTCTTCAAGGCATTGATGATTTTGGACTGACATGTCCAAGTGTCTGTACAACTGTTCTCAAATCACAAAAGAGGAACTGATTTTGGAAGAATGTGGTTCAATCCCTTAAGAGTCCCAGAATCAATGCTAAGTCACCGTGCAGCTGCTCATAATGTATGCTGTCTTTTTCCCCCTGTTTCTCTGAGTGTCTCTGAGCTGTGGCCACCTTTTAAAACATTCCCTGTTATTAAGATTACACTTTGAGGTGACTAAGTTGGCAGTGGCAATATTTGTTGCACATACTAGTATACGGTGAAGGAAACAAAAAAAAATATATACAACAGAGGAGCACCATCTAAAACTGGAACAGAATACACCTCAGATCACCAGTCGGCTTGTGACTCAGCATCCTGGCACATTCGGTACAGCTGTCCATTTTCTTAAAAGCTTTTCTAATGTTGCTTATCCTGGGTGTCATGGCATGAGTGGGTAGATGGCCCATCACAGTAACGGCGCTTATGGTCAGTTCAGAATCACCAGTTTTTGTTTTTAGTGTGGAAAGGAAAGCACTGGACGAAGCCCACACAGGCCCAGGGAGATCATGGATTTGAACCAGGAACCTTCATGGTGTGAAATGACAGTGCTAAGCAGTGCACCAATGTGCTGCCTCCTTGAAGGCAAAATATGAAAACAGTCTTGGTATCTCAGCGCTACCCCCGGATGTCAGGTTTCAGCAACCAGAACACTGCTTTTTTATATTTTAAAAAATGAATTTTCTTTCTTTCTTCAGCGGCGAAGTCTAAAGCTCCTGAATCTGAGGTTTGACAGTCAGTACAGGGGTAATCCAAGGTATAACTTCAAAAACTCTGTAATTATGGGATGTTTTAGCTCCGGAGGCTCGCTGCAGGCTGTTGCCATTTCTCTCACATTTGTCTCATTTATGTTCTTCTGCTGCTTCCCGCTTCTGACAGACTGTCTGTATCCCTGATATAGAAACACAGCCCTCTTTATCTGTCTGTAATTTTCAGTCTGTCTCAAGTGAAGAAATGAAGGAGGCAGAGTTTGACTGAAACATGTAGACAGAGGGATCCACGGAGAGTAGTTTGACACTGAGCTAAAAGGTTCAGGGAGAGTGAGAGGGGCAGATTTTTGAAAGCGTCATTAGGAGAAGTTAGACAGCAAGACCAGAGAGGAAGAACAGGTATCAATATGTGACAGAGAGATGTAGATGGTGAGGGGAGCAGAAGAAAAGCAGGCACAGTCAAGCTTCCACCCCGACTGGGTGTGTTAATTAAGTTTTCACTAGTGATCTGCAGGGATAACAGACAGTGGAAATACCACTGTGACCTTGAGTCACACTGTAAACACAGTGTGTGCATATTGATTTTATGTTGTGGAATTTGTGTAAAGATGAGTGTAGCCACCTATGGTCATGCTTAGTATCTATCTGTGTGCATGCATGTTTATGGGGAGATTAATGCACATAATGCCTATAGAGGTAAGAGTTAAGGCTGCATTAGTCATCCTAAAAATTGGCCAAAGCTACAATTGGTTTATCCTTTCAAAAGCACATGACTGAATATCTGCCTGATGCTGTCTAAACTACGCGATATGCTACAGTTACTGAAACGGTCAGTTTGTCATCACATTCCTAAAAAAAAAACCCCCCATGAAATATTGTGTTTTTTCTGTTGTTTTAAAAAAAATTTTTTTTTACACGTCACACAATGAGAAATGGTAATTAAAAGAATTGCTTATATTTGCATATTCTTTATTAGTGCTGTTAAAATAGTGGATACACAAAGAAGTTCTAATTAGTTTAATTTGAAAATTAATTTTGGATCTGCTTCGTGTGATGGGGCTTGTCTTTTAAGCTCATTAGCCAGGACATGCATTCACGATAAAGTGTTTACATTTAAGTAGCATTTTTACTTTATTGATTATGAAAATCAGCATTGCAGTTTTTCTCCTACTTTGGCACACAATGATAAAATCAGAGAAAACTGCAAGCTTTTTCTGAAACACACTGTTATAAATGTTTACAGTACTGTGCAAAAGTCTTGAGGCACTCCTTTCTTTGTATTTTGCTTCCAAGGAGATGGGATTTCTTGTCTTTTTTTTAAAAAAATTTTTTTTAAAGGGCCTTGAAGAATAGTTTTCCAGGCTTTCTGAAGTTGTTTCAAGGTCTTTCTTTAGACATTATCTGCTCCTCGCTTATTTTCAGTCCAGTCCTTGTGTCTGATCATCATTATAGGAGTATTTTTTTTTCTTTCTTCTTTTGGTTGTATGCCAAACCACAACGGAAGTCTCCTAACTCAAGGTATGAAGCAGTGTTGTGTATGCAAGCAACTTGGCAAAAAGCCAATTTTAAATGATATCTTTACACTCTTTGTTACTAGCAGTCTGTACAATAATGGATCATTTGTTCTCATTTCTTTAGTCGAATCTATGAAGAATACCAAAGGTAACACAGTTTGACAGTATTTTTGGTTCAGATTGTGGTCTATATGTATCCAGGAGGTCATGAGAGAAATGCAACAGCGAGTGCTTACAGCCATCAATACAACTCAAGTTTAGCTGAATTGTACAAGTTCGTTAGAATTGTACAGCTGTTTTTGCTTTATGCTCTGTTTCCATGTATGTTTGCATGCTTCTCCTATTTCTCATTCTCCTAACAAAACATAAAGACATGAGTGGTGGCTCAAGACTTCCACAGTATTTGAATCATTAGACTGCAGCTATAAAGAAATCATTTCTTTCTCATGTATTGCTAGTGTGTGAATACATTTGTGTGCAATATGTTGAGGCTTTAATCTGCTTTGACACTGTCTGAGTATCAGATCGTATAGATGGATTCTCTACTGCACACAATCGAGGGAAACAATGTTTTACTCTGGCATTTCCTTTTTACACTCAAGGGCAAACACTAGTCTAAGAGGCAACTAAGTCCAAATTGTGATGTATGTGATGCGGTAGAAAGATAGTTTAACATGAATATCTAAAGATGGGTAGTAGACGAGGCTGATATTTGAAATTATGAACAATTTTGAAAAAACTGAAAAATGGATAATAAGAAAATAAGTGTCCAACAGTGAGCTAAAAAAAAAAGAAAGAAAAGGCAGAGAAAAGATCCTCTTCTTCAGCTGTTTGTCAGAAATATGTCTTATTTTTCTTACATTGTGCAACAGAGCCCATTTATGCTTCACCTGATGATGCAAGAATGAAGTGAGCCAAAGCAAGAAAGATTCGCTGTAGCCTCAACGCTCCTAATCATTCTCCTTACCAGATAAAAATGAGACATTTACACTAGAATAACTTAAAATTAATGAATAACTGCAGCATCCAGCTGGGGATTGTGGCTGTTTAATAGGACATTTGCACAAGATACAGAGAATAATATCAAATGTCTTGGGTCAAAAAGTCAGAAGCTATTGCAAAACTACCCTCCAAGTATACATGTATCGGTTTGTTTTTACACATCTGTGGGCTTTTTAGCCCTGTCTGATCATGTTTTTCTCTCATACCAATAAAATTTATCTGATGTCTTATAAGAGCCGAGAGATGCACCATGAGTCACTAACGCATGATTTCTAAACCGAGGCAACTTAAAGTGGTTTCATCTTCTACTCACTTTAGCTTCTTCCTTTCTCACTCTCTTACATCTTTAACTTTTGCTCTCTTCCCACCTATGACGTTTAACTCTGCATTCACCTAAGCAAGCCACCCGCAGTGTCTGGTCTCTCTCCCAGTTGTCTTTCAGAGCCAATTATGTTATTAAAAAACAGAACCAATCAGAAGCCAATTAAAGAGATAGCTGGCGAATAATCACCAAGGCCGAGAGGAGGAAATCTCAGGATTGTAGTAGAGCTGTGAAAAGTGACAGAGGAAAACTGGAATTACAGTTAAAAAGACAAGCCAGAGAGATGTGCAAGGAAATGACCATGAATGAAGATGAGAATGACAGGGAGATAGGCTGGCCTGTAGCAGAGCAGGTGTAAAGGAGGAGAAAATGATCAGCGGCATGATGGACTGAGATGAAAGTAGAGATTGATGAAGTCACTGACAGATGTGACCCGCTGATCTTCCAGCTGTCACCAGGAGCCAGAGACAGCACAGCTGGTGGCCAGGCAGCATGAAGTATAGGAGAGGTGACGGGTTAGAATATCAGTTCTGAATCTCAGTGGAGTTCAAAGGAGGAAATGAATATGATGCACTTCAAGGATCAGTTTTCGTCAGTGCATTTAATGACTGAGCTAAAGGAATTTATTTCCATTTATTTGCTTTCGATAGCACTCTTGTATCTGTAAGATGCATAGGAAGCTGCAGTCAGCGCTGGGTTATCCGGAAAACTTCCCCTAAGTCACTTACCAGTCCGTAGTACAAACGAGGCAGATCTTGAAATCTGTAGCAGAATTAACCAGGGTGTAAATAAGAGAGTGATCCAGTTTTGCATGGAGAATTGATGACTGAGACTGGATGAACTTGAAAAACTTTCATATTTGTGGTCTTCACAGCATCTACCAGGTTAGTCACAGGTGCTTCCTGCTACGGAGCAGATCTAAAGCACCTTTTTGTCTCACTCTCTTGACAGGTGGAAGAGATCCGGGGTTTTATCGAATCTCTGGCAGAGAAAGTTGAAGAGGTGAAGAGGAAGCACAGCGCCATCCTTGCCTCACCCAACCCAGATGAGAGTAAGGCTGTTTTTTTCTGTTCTGTTTTCTAGTGTTTAAGTCTTTAAAATGACATTCGCAGGGTAAAAAAAGTTGCAGAAGATTTTGGGTCTTCACAACTCTTGCCTCAGAAATACTGTATTTTTCTTCTGATAGGACTTCACTGCCTTAGGAATTTCCAAGTGTGTGAAATAATAACTTATATTCTTTTAACCAAAGTTTTTTTTTTTTTAATCCAGAATCTGAATAGGTTTTTATCAATCATATCCACAGAGGTTTATTTCTCACTTGGGCTTGCCAGAACTCCTGGGTTCATCTCCTGAACAAACCTTTAAACTTGTTACCTACCCCCAAAATCACAAAATAAGAGATGCCACCACTAGAACAAGTTTAATGATTTAAAAGAATTTACTTACAAAGCCAAACACACGAAGGGAGATGCAACAAACAAAAGGGATAAGGCCATGTACAGTACCAATCACACTGATGTAAACTAATATTAACAGGAAAAGAATGATCAAAAGAAATGGAGAATATACCATTGCAGACACAGCATACGCCGGATCACAGGGCTGGGTAGAGACTGTTTGTGCAAAACCATCCTCAGATCTCAACCTAGCTCACCATTCATGAGGAACTTGCAGAATACATGTGAGGTGAAGCTGCTTTGAAGGAAACAACCTTACCAAATCACTTAATGTTGTGGGTTTTTTTGGTTTTTTTTTTTAACCCATCAATTTATTGCTCCCTTATTGCCAGAAAGAGTGATTCACCATGAGTTAATTTCTTGATTCATTCAGCCGAGGTTACATTGTCTGAGCCACGACTGACCCCTTGTTTTCACCTGTCACTGTTTAATGATAACATTAATGTTTAATCCTGCAGTGATTCAGTAATGAGTCAGAGAAGCTTTTAATGGAAAAAAGAAAGAGAAGAAAGCCAAAAGTCATAGTTTCGTATGCCGTCTAATGTATGACGGCAGCCAAAAGCGGGATAATCGTCACAGAATCCAGTGAACAAAGGGGAAAAAAATGACTCTGTCGTTTAAAAGAAATTGAGGAAATAAAGAACAATTTGTCAGCAAAAGCAAGAAAGGCTGTCTGCAGACTGGAGACTTCAGTAGAAGTCAGAGGACCTTGAAAATGTTTCAAAGCGCTCCACCAATCCGTCCTCTCTCTGCTTTTGGGGCATTTATACCCTCACGGTGAAATCTGTTACGCTCCTGTTTCTCCATTTTTCTCCAATTTTCTCCTTTCTGTCTCCATCACTCTTTAGTGCTACATTTTCATTTGTCAGCTGCTGTTAACCATATTTCATACTTCCCAGTTTCTCTGCTGTCCCTTTGCCCATTTGTGCCCCTCTTTACATTGCTTTTGTTCAGTCTGTGCTGGACACTCAATCCATCTTTCCTGCTGTCTTTTTGCACCACAATCTCTCATCTCTCACACCTCTTCCTCTCTTATTTTATGTCAGGGCATTGATCTTGACCCCTGTTCTCACAAGGGGGATGTTACTCATGCTAGTAACACCTCCTAATAATAATTTTCCATTCCTCCCCACTAATTCCCTGCCTCCTTTCCCACCTGCAAATGTATCGATGTGCTTGCAGCGGCAGGCATCAGATGGGCCCTTTATCTATCCTGAGCGTGCAGATGGACACACTGAGCAGAGCAGCAATGAGGAAAGGTGTTGCATTTATGATACAAATTCTCCTGCAGGTCATTTCCTCACTGAAATGACTGTGACTGAAATCAGAGATGTGTGTGTGTGTGTGTGTGTGTGCGCCTTCCTGATAAATGCTAAAGAACCGTACATCAATCAGCGATTGATGTAAATGCCAGGGTTGTTCATTACAGGTAGGTCATTATGTTCTGTACTTTCTACCCATTGCACTGTGACCACTGACGGCGACTGAAAGAACCTGTAATGCACATGCAGGAAGCTCATTCAATTGCTGAGTAGGATTTTTATACCTTGTGTGACTGTGCAACTTTTTCCTGTATGAATCAAAATCTTACATATTACTGCTTTTGTTAGGAAACTCTGTAGATTATAGTTCTGTCAACACATTTAAAAGCCCAACAGTGAAAGAACGCTATTGAATGAATGCAAAAGAAAAACCACATCAGTGTTTCTTATTACATTTCCTTACATTATCTGTCTCTGAGACCTGAGGCATGATTAATTTGAGTAAGTAGTATGAATAAGATTAGAAAGACATGGTGGTATTAAGAAGGGGAAAAGGGCCACACTAGTGTTTGTGAGGGCGTATCCTTTAAGTATCATACATGCAGCCTGTACTTATTTGGTAATTTTTTCTGTAAAAGATTACAAATGTCCAGGTGTTTTTGGGCCTGTGTGATAGATACTGAAGCAGTTCCTGTCCACATGGAGACAGAGACCCACATTGCACTGCTCACACTGCCAGGGAGTTTTCCACTTTCGCCTTCCTTGCCTTTGACTGTCTTCATGCTGTTTGTGGGGACAGAGAAATGGTTGCAGTTGGGTTTTATTGGGCGTCAGTTTTCCAGCAACAGCATGGTGACCACCTGCAAACATTATTCCCAGCAGCCCTATACCTCTGTCATAATAATAATAAAAAAAAAACCTTGTATACTTTGAAGATAAAAACCAAAAGAAATATAGAATAGCAGAATAATAGTGGAGGTAAGTAAACCAAGTGAGTAGAAAAAAACTAATAAAGTTACATATAATAAAAAGAAACAGTTCTCACAAAGCTGAAACTTAGCTTTAGCAAAATTGCAATTTTCTTATGTTTGCAAAATTCATTACTTACTTTTGTTTAGATGGATCTGCTCCAGACAAACTTGGTACGCAATCCAGGTCACTTTCCTCCTCTATGAACTTTCTGGAAGGTTTTCTCTTTCTTTCACTTTTTCTTGACATATTTTCTCTCAAATTACAGTAAAATATATTTTAAAATTCAGACGTTGCTGCTTATTCTTTTTGAAACCATTCTAATTTTCTCTCTAGCATAAACGATGATGAAGTTATGATCATTTAAAGAGCGCTTGTAAAATATAAAGGGTTTTAAGATGCTAAGATCCTTCTCACACTGATATTCCTGGCATACAGTAGTAATGTCGAGTATATCTTATACTGTTTATTCTGGCAATCTTAGTATAGCATACTAATAGTAGCTTATTAACACTATAATGGATATATTTGCACAGGATGTTGAAGATTGATCTGCTAGGCATGAGGAAAAAGAGGAAGACCATGAAGGTTCATGCATATAGTGAAGGAAGGTTGCTGTGGCAAATGTGGATGCTTTGCATAGGGTGAGATGTGGGCAGATGATCCACTGTGGCCACCCCTAAAGGGGACAGCTGACAGAAGAAGAAGGAGCACTTAATCTCTTTAAACAGGCACTGGCTAAGAATTTTGGAACCAGAGGCATTCTGCTTTTTCATTTGCAGTCTGCTTTTAGTCCTCCACAAAGGAAGGAACACATGAAATTCAATTTCAAAACCATCTTCTGACAACAGTTTAGTGTTGGAGCAGCTTTTTAAATTAATCTGTATTCATAAAAATGCCCATCACATTAAACATGATATGCTGGCCTGGATATCCGCTGGCCCAGAATTTTGGACATTGTCCCTGGCTAAGTCTTCATATAATAGCCGGTGGGATCCCTAAATGATTAGCACTAAAATAACTAATGGTATTTCCATTGTAATAGATGCTAATCTTATGATGTGAAATAGATTTGTTTTGCTAGTTCATGATCAGAAGCCACATTCTTAGTAAAACTGAAACGCTGACCTAATGAGAAACCATAGGGTAAAAAAAAGAGATTAAATTCATCCTGATTGGAACACAGTTGTTTTATCCAATTTTACCATTTATCCATCCATTATAAGGTCTGTATGTGTATATACGTGTGAGTGTGGTTGTGTGTGCCTGTGTGAAAACGTCATTTTTTTGTTTTGGCTGCTGTGGTTCTAATTGTGATTTTGACATTTCCCTGCTTCTGCTGGAGTGTGTCATCAAAAGTAATTGCACAGTGGCATTTCATTGTGAAATCTAATGCATGTAAGACCTACGCTCATTCACTGTTGCATTGAAAATGGAAAGTCTTGCTGATATTCACTGATTTTTCCTCCCTGTGGCAAGATGAATCAGTTCTGCTTCTGATGGTTCCTCCCATCAGATCAAACTTTACCTCCTTACTGATGCATAATAAGCGAGTCTGTCATTTTCTATTCCTCTTTTAGCACAAGTCTTTTGCTACTCCTCCAAGAATTTTAACTCTTCACTTCCATTTCTTTTTTCCCCACATAAAAACAGGTGTTTACAGAGAAAATATCCAGTGAGCGGCAGTTCTGTGTGAAAATATCTTGTTGATGTCAGAGGAGAATAGCCAGAGTCCTTCAAGCTGCTAGGAAGGTAGCAGTAACTCAAATAACCACCTGTTACAACCCAGGCATGCAGAAAAGCGTCTCTGAATGCAGAAGATGTCAAACCTTGAGGCAGATGGGCTACAGTATCAGAAGAACACACTGGGTGCCACTAGTGACATGTTGCCTGGTCTGATGTATCTCAGTTTCTCCTGCAACATTCAGATGGTTGGATTAGAATTTAAACAGCATGAAAGCATGAATCCATTGTGCACTATGTCAGTGGTTCAGGCCCTGTAGTGGTGTAAAGGTGTGGGGATATTGTCCTTAGTACCAGTTGAGCATTGTTTAAACCCTACAGTCTACCCGATCATTGCTGCTACCGTGTCCATCCCTTTATGACCACAGTGTATCCATCATCTGATCACTGCTTCCAACAGGATAGCACACCATGTCGCAAAGGTTAAATAATCTAAAATTGGTTTCTTGAACATGATAATGACTTCACTGCACTCAGATGGCCTCCACAGTCACTAGATCTGAATCCAGTAGAGAACCTTTGGGATGTGGTGGAATGAGAGAATGGGTGTGCAGCCCAAAAAATCTGCAGCAACTGTGTGGCGCTGTCATGTCAATATGGAGCAAAATCTCTAAGCAATGTTTCCAGCACCTAATTGAATCTGTGCTTTGAAGAATTAAGGCACTTCTGAAAGTAAAAGTAAGGGCAAGGTGTACCTAATAAAGTGGCCTGAGCATTTAAATGGGTGTAGTGGCTTGTGCATTATATGGAAAGAGACAGATAGAAATCACTGCTGTATTTTTGTTTTATCCAGTCTGCTGCTACTGATGAAGTACTATATAATATGTAAGACTATTTACTTTTGTTCGTTTTAATAGTGAGATCTATTAATCTATTTGTACTTCCACCATGGCTTCAAAAGTCATTTCGCATCTCCCCAGGCGCTGCCCGCTTGGCCAGCTTCACAACCCTGAATCCCTTCTCTTCTTCCCTTTCTGCACGCTGCACACTTTCACTGCCTGAGATGTTTTCTCAAGATCTCCACAGGACTGGATCCTACATTCGTACGCACACACATATTGCCATGCATGTAGCCTCTTTGCGGTGTTACTTTCACCCCTGCATTACACATTATCCCATATCTCAGTTTATCCACCCCTCTGAATGAAGCACAGAAAATTACCTCTGGGGAATTGCAGTATGCTGTTTGTGTGCTTTTTTTTTTTTTTTTTAACACTTTGTTTGTTTTTTTTTGTTTTTTTGTTTGGGTGT
>VVHJ01019715.1:16032-26511 GCA_015107715.1 Tylochromis polylepis
CTGTCGTTTGTTTTCTAGAGCATAACCAGAAAATCCCTCCCCGCCACTAAAAGGAGGACTGCCTCAGTTGTGCTCAAAACGGTAAACATGCCTGCCACATCTTCAGTACTGACTAATGACGGAGACACTCCCAGACATATACTCATGAACATCCTTCGGACAGGTGCGTGATCTAGCCTTCTTTTTATTTTTGGTTGGTTTTGCTTTCGCTTATATGTTTTGGTTTTCAGAGCCGGTGAAATCCCCCGTGGTTCATGAGAAAGAGACATCCGAAGAGCCGGAGCCACCTTCAGCCAATTTGACCATCTCCAAAACGCGTCCCAGGTGAGCTGTGCATTACAGGGTGATCCATGGCATTTTGGAAGTAAATACAGCTGTATTTTCAAGTGACTGAACTAGTGCTGGTTGCGAGGGGAAAAAACTTTTGGGCTGAATTGACTTTCAGCATGGAGCTGTCAGGGCTGGACCTGCCTGATGTAACGATTGGCCCAGCAGCCAGCACTGCAAAGGGACTGAGCCGAAAGAGACCACGCAGGAGTTTCAACACGACAGCTTTTGAAAAACGACTTAAAGATGGAGATGGTAAGATTGAAATGGGTGTTGAGGAGGTACAGTGAATGAAAATGAGGTTGTGGGGTTTTTTATTGTGTGCTTCTGCAGCAATGTGAACACTTACCGTGTATGCTGGATGTTTGTGCTTCCAGAAGCTGAAGAGGAAACTGAACAGTCAATAGATGACTATTCATCACTGTCTGTGTTGAGGTAAACTGTACAAAGAATGTAAAGTATTGATTCTAATCAGGGATCGAATCCATGATTAGATTTAGAATTAATGACCAGCGTGTGAATGCACACCGTGTTTTTTATTTTTTGTCCAATCTGTTTTTCAGCTCTGCTTCCTCAAATTTAAAGAACCCATTTGTTGACGCTAAGACTGAGAAAAGAGGTCTGCAGAGAAGAGTTTCAAATCGTCGGAAAATCTCAGAGGAAGAATTTGGTGCTGCTGTAGATAAACGACAGATGGGAGGTGAACACTGCGATCAAAATACTTTATTACATTCTTCTAATGGAACATGAATTTTTCAAAGATTTCTTTCTGAGGCACAGCAGCCATACAACCGTATGGTGCAAAACACAGAAAATCAACCAGAAATGTATAATATAATCTCACACACTGTTGTTACGGACTGGTTAATTTGATAATTGATTCATTGCTAAATAGTCTCGCTATCAGGCTTTTTCACCTTAAGAACTGTCATTGTATTTTGACCTGCTATTGAGTCACTTTAAATATCACCTTCTTTCGGCTGCTCACTTTAGGGGTCACCACAGTGAATTTGTCAGTGATTTGCATCCATCTTTATCCCTAACATCCTCTCCTGCACTGCATCCATGAATCTACTCTGTGGTCTTCCTCTTTTCATCCTGCCTGGCAGCTTCTTCTTCAACATCTTTTGTCAAATATAAGTCACCATCTCTCCTCTGCACATGTCCAAACCCTCTCAGCTTTGCCTCTAGCTTTGAGTCCAAACTTTGACTAAACCTGAACTGTTATACTCAGTTATACTCATTTCTAATCCTGTCCTTCCTTGTCACTCCGAATGGAAAATCTTAACATCTTCAGCTCCAGCTTGGCCTCTGGTCCTTTTATTCAGACTTTTTGGTCTTCTGTCACAAATCACCCCTGACACTTATCTCCACCCTCTCCACCGTCTTCTTCACTTCTCATACGTTTTATAGATGAATGCATGTGAAAATGGTTCAGTAATTAAAGCAGTTACCAGACTGTAAAGAAACAGCCGCTGTGACTTTGTCTCAAAAAAGAATCGTGCTGAAGGGAGGTTTAAAAAAAGTGGAACTAGATTGGATTGTAATTTTGTTTAATACCAATTTGTATCACAAGATGGTGTAACAAGGCCATGTAACCTTTATTTAAGCTGGCAGCACACATCCAACAACTATTCAACACACCCACAAGTAAGGTGCTGCCCCCTGCTGGTGAAAGTTTTAGTTAAATTTTGCAAAGGTTCACTGCAAACCTACAACTGAGTATAAATTTAACACTTTAGCCCAGTTACGTGAGAACAGAAGTACAGCATGAAAAGAATTGCAGGTTATTTGCGGCTGCTCTTTACCTCCACCTTACATTTTCCTCCTTCCTGTCATCCAGGTATGAGCAGCTTTGTGCCTGTGGAGCAGGGGCTCGGTGAATCTACTCACTCAGAGGGCTTCACCTTAGGTCTAAGCAAACTCAGCGAACCAGATATCACAGCCGATATCATGAACTGTAACACAGCTCTCTACGCCCAGGCTGATGCCATGACCTCCAACTTTTCTATCATTGCTACTCAGGACAAACCTAAAGTCATGGCGTCTCAGCTGCAGAAAGACATGAGGGAGATGGAGCCGGAGGAGCAAATGGAAGTGGAGCAGAGCAAGCTGGAAACTGACCAACTTGTGTATGTGTTTCCAACTGAGGATGAATCTGAAAAGAAGGAAGCAAGGAGAACTGTTTACAGTCAAACTGAACATGTCATGGCAAAATCTGACGAAGATGTAGTTAAATCTCAGACAGGTTTATGCAATGATGCAGCTCAGTTTGAAGAAGGTGAGGACAGAGCACAAGTTGCTCTCAATTCCCAGCTTGAACAGGGTGTTGAAGCAGGGTCAGAGGCTGAAGAGGAAGCTGAAGCAGAAACCGAAGAGGAGGAGGAAGCTGTAGTTGACTCTCACATTGATGGAGGTGCAACCGACTCGCAGTTTGAAAAGGGTGATGATGCAGGTTCTCAGTCTGAAGACAAGAGTGTGGCTGAGGATCAGACCGAAGAAGAAAAGAGCAGTATAGAAGAATCTCAAACTGGTTCCCAGTCTGAAGAGGAAGCTGAAGCAGAAACCGAAGAGGAGGAGGAAGCTGTAGTTGACTCTCACATTGATGGAGGTGCAACCGACTCGCAGTTTGAAAAGGGTGATGATGCAGGTTCTCAGTCTGAAGACAAGAGTGTGGCTGAGGATCAGACCGAAGAAGAAAAGAGCAGTATAGAAGAATCTCAAACTGGTTCCCAGTCTGAAGAGGGAGCTGAAGCATCTTCTCAGTCTGAGGAAGAGGACATTGTACCAGACTCTCAAACCGAAGAGGAAGGTGGCACTGAATATCACACTGATGAAGTTGTAGCAACACTGCCTGAAGAGGATGTAAGTGGTCAGTCTGAGAGAAATGAGCACGTGACTAAGTCTCAGAACGAAAATGACTTTGAGATCTTCAACGGTGAAAAGGAAGAGGAGGCATCAGATCAGCTGAAACATGACTCAGAATACATCAGCCGGAGGGCTTATCGCTCTGAGGGCGGTCTCATTGTGCCGGTTACAGAGCCAGCAGAGGACTTCCCTAATGCTACTTTGGCAGGTAAAAAATCAATCAATCAATTATTTAGCATTTAAAATTCTGTATGGTTGAGATTAAATATTGTTTGTGGTGTTGTTTGTAGGATGGCCTGATGCCAAATTCAAAGGACGTGGCACTCTTGATTTGCACACCAGCTTTGAAATGGGAAGCCACAAGAGTGGTCAGACTCACACCAGAGACCCTGATGTGGCTGAATCGTCAACCCAAGGACAGGCAGAGGCCTCTGGGACAGCGAATGAGGCTGAGGCTGACAAAGAGAATTCATTTCCTCTGCCAGAGGGAACATATGATATTGAAGACAGTAGGAGTGTAACTGTGCCTGATGAAGCTCCAGCTGAGGACGCTGCTGAACCGGAAGAAGAATTGGAGGATGATGATGATGATGAAGAGGATGAAGGTTAGTTTCTCTTTTAACATGTACTGGTAAAATATCTATTTAAGCATTCAGAATGACTAAGAAATCGGTTTTCTGATAGCTTCAGACTTCCCCTGCAAGACTCCAGCGTTTGTCAGAGAGAAAATGAACTTTAATCGTCCCGATGCTTTAGCATCACCTTCTGTTCTAAAAAACAATCGGGCCAGGTAAGCTGCATGTCCTACTATGCTTAAACGTATATGTGTGTGTGTGTCCTGTGGGTTTCAGTCAGGACTGTTTTTAGGGAGAAAGAAGTACCTACTTAGTGGGGGATATGTACCTTTGAGCTGACACAGTGGTCTGAAGACACCTTTTAACTCCCTGATGAACCTTTATCAGAGAGTTAAAAGCCTCTCTACTTCAAATAGAAAAACTGCTATTGTAGCACAGGTACTGAATGCAGTTTTTATTTGGCAATGCCTGTCTCTGACACTCCTTATCTCTACCAGTACCAGCGGTACAAGAGAACTTTTACCTGCAGCTAAACCTAAGCAGATGAGAGTGAGGAAGACGAGGATCTCTAAGAAGGAAACAGTCCTTCCTAAGAGCTACCTTATGGGCGTCTTTAAGCACTTTGCCAAAACAAAAGTCTCTGCAGACGTCTTCCCTGTCCTAAATGAAATGTAAGTAACACACTGTGTTTCGCCATTGATCACATGCAGTGTCTCTTTGTCTTTGTTAGAACTGTATGTTGCTGTTAATGTAACAGATTTGTTGTCGTTTTAACAGAATGGATAAATTCTTTGACCGTCTAGCTGAGGACCTGGAGACGTATGCTGTCCATGCAAAGAGAAAAACCATAGAGGTCGAGGACGTTGAACTTCTGCTGAAAAGGTATGACGGCAGAATTCAAGACTTTTTGCAATCAGATGTTTTTAATGTCATAAAGCCCTTTGTTTAATTAAGGAGGGAAAAAAAACAAAGTTAAATCAAACTTAACTTAAAACTTAAATACCGCTTAAAAAATTTAGCGAACTTCATTATACGCAAAACTGCATTACGTATTCTTAGGAGGGGTTGAGGAGGCTCAATATAACATTGCTATATAACTTTATGGAGCAAACATGTAAAGATTTATTTAAATACCTTGTTCTGTACAGCTTGATGTACATGTCAACTAGCTAGCTGTTTAATTTGTCTGCCATGTGTTGCTGAGCAGGTAGTGCAGAGGGAGTTTGTAGAGACAGAGTTTCCTGCTGCAGATGGCCCAACAACAGCAGAAACAATATGTTTTAGTGCCACAAAATAAATGTAGTATCTGGTTGTCTCTGTGACAGCTGCTTTAATGTTATACACATTCTTTGACCCAATGTTAATATGAAATATTTTGTGATATTTAAGAGCTGCTTGGGGGGAAAAAACAAAGTGCCTGTTAGAACTTTTTTAAGGCTGAGCGCCAGTTTAGTTCATGTGGTGAGCAGGCCACCATATGCCCCAAGGCTTAAATGCAGTGGTCCGGTTTGAGTCCGACCTTGAGGCCCTTTGCTGTGGCAATAGCAATGTTATTGATATAGCATATTTCATTACATTCAATCTGAATGTGTTTAACAGGGATGATAAAAAACATAAAAACATGCCTTAAAACGGTAAAAATAAATGAAACGAACCAAAAAACAAAACAAATCAAGAAACAGATATTGAGTGTAGGCCCGTCTTTCCTGTCCACTCTCCACTATCTAATAAAGGCAAAAGGCCCCAAAATAATATATATTTAAAAAAATAACTCTTAAGCCAGAAGTGCCTGCTGTCAGTACAGGTAAGGCACTGACACTACAGTATTAAGAATTACTGTAGCAGGGGGGGAAAAAACACTCTGCGATGCTTGGATTATTCTGACCTCTAGATGGCAGTGTTGAGCTCTGAGTGTATTTGAAGGCTATATCTGACTGTAATCAGAGCATTAAGCATGTAGAATATCTTGAAGCCCTCCTATAGGTAGCACACCTCATACATGATATCATACATGACATACATTTCACATTAATTTTCTAACATGGAACTTAACCAGTATGTGTTTGTAACTTGCAGGCAGGGTTATGTGAATGACAAGGTGCCAGTGGAAGTGCTTATTGAAAAATATCTTCGCATGGACCAGCGAAGGCTTCTAATCCCCATCGCAACCAGTGGAAATGTTGTTATCCCTGCAAAGCGGAAGTGAATCTTTCATCTCCTGGACTGCTACTCGTTGTACTGATCACTGCGTTTGAACAATGTCTATTGATTGGAGCATAAAAGCTTCTGTAAATGTGTAAATTATATATATTTGTCTCTTATCTTTATTTTACTGTGAGTACATATCTGTATGTAATGCATTAGTCTGTTTACAGCTGTACTTTATTGCTGTTAGGTATGTTTTCATGGGTACAAATATGCATGCCGACTATTTTCACTTGTAATCATAAAGAAAGCTGAAATAAAGTTTGAGTGAAGCACAAACAAAGCATAGTGATGTATTATTTAGGAAATGTATTTAATCTCTCAACTCAGACAAAAATGTCTTATGTTGCTGAATCGTGAGGGGCATTTGAATTATTTTTTTTCATTGATAAATTAGGATTTCAGGCCATCATGCTGTGCTTTGTGCTGCTTAGTAAGAAAGCAGTGCACATATACACTGCTTTTAGAAGGATCAGAAAGACTAGATGGCCTAAAAATTGTGTTTTTATGAGAGTACTTGAAAAATGGAGAGAATGTGAGGACAGCACCGCCTGGTCCAGAGTACTTCAGCCTCGCTCACTAAATGAGGCAATCGATATATTCCATCACAAATAACTGGTTAAAAAGGAGGATGTAAAAAGCAAGAAACATGCTGTAGTGGTAGACTTCCTCTGCTGCTAATAATCTGTTCCATAAAAGCTTAAGCTTTTGTTATATACATACACAAGCAGGCACTAATAACAAAAGATGCTTCTTAATTCATTTTTACATTAAACAGCTGATGTCTCGTTAGCTCTGCTTGAGATTACAGGGCTATTTACTATTCTCCTTAAAATGGGCTTAATTAGTTTTGTTTGGATACAGTTGTGCTCTGAAGTTTATATACATGTGTATGTCATGGTGATTTAGGGCTTTTAATGGGTTTTTTTCAACTGTTTTTTTTTTCCCAGGGTGGAATGATTGTACAGCATACATGTTTAAAGACTTTAAAAAACAAGAACTGTGAACAAGTGGGCAGCATGGTGGTGTGGGGGTTAGCACTGTTGCTTCACAGCAAGAAGGTCCTGGGTTTGACTCCACCATCTGGCCAGGGACTTTTCTGTGCAGAGTTTGCATGTTCTCCCTGTCCTCCCATAGTCCAAAGACATGTAGTTAGTGGGGTTATGTTAACTGATGATTCTAAATTTCCCATGGTTATCTGTCTCTCCTGCAACACATTGGTGACCAGGATCAAAAATATACATACTCCCCCACTAATATTTGGTTAAATGCTCCTTAGCAAGTGGCATCTTTGGTTATGGTCGAGAATTGGTAGAATTAATTTAAACTGGTTGGTTTCCTGGCATGGATCCATCTTTTAAACATAGTTCACAAATTTTCAATAGGGTTGACGTTGGAGCTTTGGGACGGCCATTCTAGAAACTTAATGTTAGCCTGCTTTATCCATTCCAAAACCAATTTAATATGTGTTTGGGATCATTGCCGTATCGAAACACTCAGTTGTGTCGATGTTTCAAACATCTAGCTGTTGATTTAAGGTGTGCAATGTACCAGCACCACTGGCAGCAGTCCCAGAGCATGGTGCTACCACCACCATGCTTGAGAGCTGGTTCAGTGTTCTTGGGTTTGAAAGCCTCACCTTTGCTTCTCAAAACCTGCCTTTGTTGTTGTGGCCAAATTGCTCATCTTTGTCTCATTTAACCATAATACTTTTCTTTAGAATGGATTAGCAAATGTAAATTTCAGTTGAGCTTGAAGGTGACAGATTTGGAATAGAGGTGTATTCTTGGTCAACATCCTAACCAATTTCCTCTCATCCGAGGGTCTTCTTCCAGACTTTGGCAAAGCAATACATCAGAATAACTTGTACTTAAATAGAGTTTGAACTGATTATCTTGGATCATGCCGTTGTTTAGAAATGGCTCCAAAATACCTTGCCACCTTGTGTAAATCTACAATTCATGTTCTTCAGTGAGCTACTTGGACTTTCCTATTGCTCTGAGTGTTGGTCAAGTCAGTGGGTACTGTCAAACAAATCCTATTTGTGCAAAGAGAAACTGCCCAATGTGGTCAGCTTGTTTATATTTGTGCCTGTATGTACAACATTGACCCTGTGTCGATTAGAGAAAATTCAAAATAGAATTAAACTTGTACAACAACAAAATCTGTGCACCCAGATTTTGTTGTTGTACAGTCATTACACCCTGGAAAAGAACAGTTCAAAGAAATAATTAAAAATTCAAAATCTCCGTGACATGACGATGAGTGTATATGAACTTCAGACCACATTTATAGACGATATATAGCAGTGGTTTGTGAAATTACTCCGAGACAGCAGGGTGTGCTATTTGTGAGACACTGCTATAGCGGTCCACCAGTTCAACAGACAGCTAGCTAACAACAACACAAGACTCCGGGCAAGTAGCGTTGTAATTAATTCCAACATTAAGGTGAGTCTAGCACAAAATAAAAAGAAAGCTGTGAGATAGGGATTAAGGACTTAAAGAAACATGACAAAAGCAGTCGTGTAGCATTTTTAGCTGCAGTTTGCGCAGTTATTCCCCCGACCTTTTTGTTTGGCTTAGGTTAGCTGCTACAGGCAAAGGGCTAACTAGCCAGCTAGCTCGCCCCAGTTAGCTGTGGTGCTATTGGTGCATTGTCTGGATTACCGGCAGGATTTATGTATTAATAGCTATACCAGAGACTGTCGCCTTTCTTTTTTATGGCCACAATGGTCTGCACTCGTATTTAAAATGGAGTGCCATTTCAAAACGAGATACCAGTGTCGATTAGTGTACATTGTTAGCAGGTTAACTACCTGCTACTCTCACCGCCTACATGAAGTGAGTTTAACTTCCCGACATGAACTACTAAAAATTAAAGTACAGGTTCTTCAAATTCAGAGAAATACTCTGAAAAATACCACATTTAAACTTTGTGGTGTTGCATTAAATTAGATTAGATTCACAATTGATGCCAGGAACAAGAGGGTTTATATGCTGGGCCTCCATCATACTTTTTTTTATTGGAGTCATTCACTCACTGCTCATTCAGTGCAGGCTGTTTTAACTCGGGAGGTTCATCCGTGGAAGTGCTCATGTGGTTATGATTTGTATTCCTATAAAGTGTATAAACCATGCTGCTCACAAACTGGTGAGGTGACCAGCTGTCAGGGATTATTGTTTGGGTGGAAATTGTGAGTCAAAGTTCATTGTGAGCACTGATTGCCTTCTCGGTTCAGGCACAGAGTAATGAGTGAGTCAGGCCAGTGTAAACAAACAACAAAGTCAACAACAAACAAAGAAAGTCTTAAACCAGTCACTTTATTTATGTGTTTCTCTCAAATCTAAAGGAGGACACCTACATCTCTGATGCAGTTTACATGTGATAACAATGCTAAGCATTTCTGGCGGTATATTGAGGTTTTTTTTGTTGTTTTGTTTTGTTTTGTTTTTGCTTTATTAAACTGTGGCTTTGTGAGGTAGCTCTTTAATCCTTAATCTTGAGAAACATTGTTTTTAAGAAGCATTTCCCCCTATCAATCAAATAATTTATCAGAATACAGGCTTGCAGTTGTGTATTTTGGTGATGTTGAGTGTTACTTGCAGGGCAGGGCTGTCTTGCAGCAGTTGCGCTGATTCCAACAATGCGTTTCTTTTGCCAAATCAAAAATCTGCCGTGCAGCAGACTTGAAGTGGCCTTTAATCTGTTTTTTCCCTTAGCTCATCTTTTTTTTTTTCACCCCCCTTCTATACTTAACTCAGTTGAGCTGAGTTCACCTTTAGTGGGATGACCCACTAAGAAAAATCCACTGCCTGTGAGCTTTCATTGCTATTTTGTTAAAAAAAAAAAAAGCATAGTTTGCAGAGTGACTGCTGCAGCTGAAATCTCAAATAGGTTTTCAACTTAATGCATATGATTGGGATTTCTGAGTCACAGGCCTTGGCTTCATCCCTAGATAGGGCTCAGTGATGGGTTTAAATCACTACAATTAAAACAATATTTAATTAATATTTGGGTGATTTTCATTTAGAAGATTCTTACCACGGACTGTTTTGTGTTAATGAATGGCATCTGTACTACTTAATTCTCCCTTCTTACATAATAGACATGGTCAACATGTCTTGCAGCAGTTGCATTAAAGGGATGCACTATAGGTTTATTAGCTCATTAAGATATAACGGATTATGTATTATAATGAGCACACGGGCCATAAATGCAGGTATATGTCCACTTCTTTCATTTCAATTGAGTACGATCTCTGTGGTGGATAGATAAATGTTTCCAAAGGATCATTTTTTTGGAGTTTCAAAAAAAAAAACCCAAACTAAACCAATGTTTGATACAAAATTAAGCAAATGGAAAACAGTAATGCTACTCTTAATACCCCCCCATGTGTTTTTTGGAGGTCAAGACAGCAAGTGTAACTGTTGGTAACAATATGAACCAGGTGACCGGAGACATTAGCTATGCATTGAGGTCTGTCCTCCCTTTAACCTCACGT
>VVHJ01019719.1:2068-12988 GCA_015107715.1 Tylochromis polylepis
TCACCACTCTTAATGCATCCCAAACACAAGCTATCAGAGCTGCTTCAGTGCCAAAGTGGTGCTGTTTACCAAGGCAATTACAATACAAATAGAGTTGGAGGTGGTTAGGTGGAGGAGGAGGGGAGGAGGGTGAAGATAGGTATGAGAGGAGCACAGAGGGTAGGGAAAATGAAAAAACCTTAAGGAAGGAGAGAGTGATCACTTTCTCCAAAGCAAACATGGGCATGGGGGTGCGGGGTGCGGGTGGGGGGATGCCTCCACTGACGTGGAAGATTAATTTTGCAATCAGGTGTATTTACTGTTTTATGTCAGAAGAAGTGTGTGACGGTGTTTATGCACCTGCAAGTGTGTGATTGCAAAAGTGGGGACCATATGTGAGAACTAATCTCACTCCAACAGGGCTGCTTTTGAACACAATGTTCCCCAACCAATGGAGACAAATTGTGTATGTGCGTGTGTACCAAAAATATATGTGTATAAGAGCATATAAATGTGTGTACGTGTGTGAGTCTGTGTGCGTGACTTTAAGGATCATCGGATATCTGCACATGTGTATGTGTGTATCGCTGCAAGGCTGCGGGAAATCAATACACGTTATGACAGGAAAATGAAAGCGCTGCTGTGGGTTACAACTGAACACAGAGGGAGGGTCGGAACACACACGCGCACACACACACACACATATACAATCACACGCACATATATATTGCCCAGCTGCCTGCTTGTGATGTGGGTTTGTTGAATAGAAGAGGGAGGCATTCCATTAGAGCTATAGACACACACATACACACACTTTAGGAATACACACAGCAATGAATTCTCATGCACAGACTACACAGCAGCAACATGCTCCCCGATTAAACAACACAAATACCCGTGCACACACACAAACTCTCTCTCTCTCACACACACACACATAAATACAGAGTTGCCGGACAAAGCCACAGTGGCATTGTAAGATTGGGGTCCCCCTGTGTGACAGAGTGTGAATTTAAATAAGGCAAGTCCATTCAGGGCTATGAAAGGGGGTCTGGTGCTGGGACCCTTCAGCCTAGTCAGTCCCTGCCTGGAGGGGGATGGGGAGCCCATTTTGCTCTCTGCCTGCCTAGCAGGCTCCCTTGTGGGGCAGTGATGCAGCCGCAGTGCTAGGAAGCTTGGAGGAATCAACCCCCATGGTAACCATATAAGAATGAATCAAAACAGAAGACAAACGCACTTTGATTGTTATGAATGTGTGTGTGTCTGTTCTGGCTTTCATGCCACAGAACCCTGGAGGAGCGAAGGTGATGGTAGGTGATCAGTTGTGCTGAGTAGTGTCAGTGGGCCCAAGGAAACGCTGAATGTGACATGAGGCCAGTGGGGTTGACAGATGAGTCACACCCCTGCACACACACGCAGACACAAATACACAGAGGACCATTTATTAAAGACTGCCACAGTACAATAGGGCAACCAGGAAACCAAAACACTGGACCTGATGTGTGTGTGTGTGTGTGCGTGCGTGCGTGCGTGTGTGTGTGTGTGCACAGCATGCGTGTCTGTGTTGTATTCTTGCGCACATGTGAAGGGAAAGAGTTTCACAGCGCTGATGGTATCACACTCTGAGAACAAAGATCCCTCTGTAGTGCTACTGTGAACCCCTGCTTCTCTATGTGTGTGCCCGTGTGTGAGTGAGGGCTTTGCATTATTCTGTGTGTATACCTTAATATTACAGCTTCTATAATATTTTATGTCATTATAAATCATAATTCAAACAATAACATCTTTTTTTACAACTTAGATCTGATTTTGAACTTGAGATGACAAATGATTGGACAGATGTTAACAAACCAACAATGTGGCCACATTATTAAAGCAGTGCTTCAGGTCTGCTAAATGTTAGCAATTAGCATTCATTTTGATGGGTTTGGACATCACATCTCATTGGCGTGCCTGAAAACATCCTTTGTAGTCAAATATAGTGGTGGTCAAACAAGATTTTGGAATATTATTGTGAATCTTAACTTTTTTGTACAGATTTGACAACTGCACATTATTCCCTCTTGTGGCTTATTTAAGCATAAATATATAATCAAGAGAATTTTGCCCCAAAATGAGCACCTTCAGCCAAGAAAGAAAGTGGCACTCAGTGTAATAAAAGTTTAATGTGCCAGAATTCCTGTATCTGCGACTACTGGCCCAGCTGAAGCGCTGGAAAGAACGAGGGCCTCAATTCAACTCCTAAATCAAAAAACTGGTCTCATGGGTGTCAAACACGCAGCCCTCAAAGTGTCAAAAAAACAGCCCGCTGGAATTTTTTTGCTAAATGTGAAAACTGCAGAAAAGCAGGGTGTCATGTTTGGTCTTTTCAATGAATTTTGAACCAGGAAGCATTGCGTTGCAAGTCGTTAAGAATAGATTGTGTCCTGAACCGGGACCTGAAACGCTACAGTCACCCAATGCAGAGGCCTAAGTAACGGTCAGTTTGACATGCTTCTTATTGACAAAGATATTGCACATGGACTGCTACAACACATCAAAGTAAGGGAGTATATTATGATGAGTATATGTACATGTTTGGTTTTACTGGTTCGGGCTGTTGGAGCTGAAACGTGGCTGTATGTACTAAAATTAGTTTGACACCCCGGTCTTCCTGCATGAACTGCTAACTTGTTTAAAAAATGTGTGACTGCCTCATTGCTCTTTTTTTTTATTCCTGATGTCATCAGATCCTTCAGTTTTTAACCATAAAAAGATGGTCAAATGCAATAAAACCTGACTTCAATTAAGCTGTGTTAAATTGCAATTCTCCTTTAAGTGAGTTTGTGTTAATAAACACCGTGACTTGTGTGCAGAGCTGGACGCAGAGCTGGCTGGGGTCTTTGATCGAGCTGTTCTGTCACACTCCGATTCCATTAGCTTCCCGGGACTCTGCTAAGAGATTTAATTCCATTGTGGGAATAAGAGACAGAATGGGACAGGGCACGAATGGACACGTTAATTATGATTTGACTCACAGGTCAACTCGCAGGGACTCCCCAGCGCTTCACATGCAGAAAAGATTTGAATGATTGAATGAAAAAATTTGAATGATTTTCATTATACTTTTGTCTAATACATAATTTAGTCCCAGTTCAGTCCAGAGAAATGGCCACACACACACACACACCCACACACAAGCATCCCTGCATGGGGGGCTGGAGTCACACCGACTCCACCCCCACAGTGTCAGCTTCTTTTAACCAGGTTAGGATGTTACCATGGGAACCAAACAGTGAACCCCCATTTCTCTCTCTCAGTTTCCTCTCTCTCTGTCTTCTTATTCATCTTTGTCTCTTAAGTTTGGCTCCGCCACCGCAGCTTCACCCTTTCAAAACAAGAGCCCGGTCGCTGGCCAAGTTGTTTACTACCAATCCAAATGTGATGTTTCGGCCATTCGACAGACAGCGAGAGAAAAAGTGACCCTAATCGCAGCGTCCTTCTCTGGCACAATTATCTTCTCACGCCGACATCCATCCCTCCCTCCTTCCCTCCCTCCTTCCCTCTATCTGTCCTCTATCTTTACGTCTCTTCTCCATCGCTCCCTCACTCCTTTTGCGGTCGAACATAATTTGAGTGCAATTAACTTCCCTTAAAAGCCCAGGCTGCTTTAAACGCTGTGAATTAGAGGGGAGGCAGACGCAGGGAGATCGTGAAGAGGTGGGGGGAGACAGAAGGGGAGGCGAGGGAAGACGAAAGCAATGAAAGAAATGAGGGGGGCGAGTGAGAGAGAGAGAGAGCGAGCAAGTGGAGGCAGAATGAAAGTCAATGTCACCAGCGCCAGGGAGGGGAGAGGTGTGTTTGACCTCACTAGCCGAGACAGTAAAACACTTCAGCTGGCCCTGTTGCTGGCGCTGACTTGTCATTGCACTGTACCTTGTGAAAAAGGCAGAGGGGTTCTCCAGCTGCCCTGCGCACCTGCTACAGGTTGATATGTTTTCCCCCTTTTCTGTTTCATTAAAAAAAAATGAAAGTAGAAAGTTTAATTTCACACTGGAAATTTTAAAAGATATCTCTGCCTCGGCACTATCACTATCACACACTATCATTGTTTTTTATTTTTGTTATTTTCTTTGTATTATTATTATTATCATTATTATTATGTTTGCATTTACCATTAACAAACCTTACATTATCTTTAACTAACATGCAAAAGTAAAAACTGAACCAAAGTGCAAAAGATACTTTTGGACTAATTTATATTCTGCTGACACTTATTAAATGTTTGTTTACATTATGTTTTTATTTGTTATTTTATTTTTTTAAAATTAATACGGTAGCGTAACACAGAGTGTGTCAGAGGTTTAAAAAATGTATATAAACCTCCAAAAAGGCAGTGAAACATTGAATTACTTTAAACCTACTCATTCAGTTTAACAAACAACACACCATCAACTATACTGACTGACTTTTGTTCCATTTCTAACCTGTTTAACCTTGCATAGCCGTATGCGCAGCCCTTTCCTGTCCAACAAGAAGACTGCTTTGGTTTCACTGGTAGAATCTGGTTAAACTGTCAGTTTGCTTGATTCGGACTGGCTCGGATTCCCCTTTGCAGTTTAAGTAGATTCTTGTCTCAAGCAATAGAAAGCTTAGGAATAGCTCTGGTTGAAATAAATCCGACTTCCTATTCTTTTCTTTTTTTTCAAAGGAAGTGTAGTGTGGAGAAAAAAAAACTGTCCCTGATAGCAAAATTTACTTAATACAGAGGCTTTGAAATATAAATGATCTCAAATAGTCCTTGAATGTACTGTGCAAACAGGTGCACAAATACCAAATGCGAACATACAGCATGGGTCATTTTACTTTCCCTGCCTTCAGCCTTTCCTTTTCCTTTGCTCCTTTCCTTCCATAATCTGTCTCTCTCTCTCTCTCCTCCTTCTCTCCCGCTCTCTCAATCTCTCTCTTTCTCTCTGTGAAGGTCATGCAATTGATTTTCCTCTGTCTATTCATTTTTCAAGACTGGCTTTGAAACGTGGGAAGCAGACAAAAGCCACTCTGGCCCCTCCCCTGTGCTCCATCCCTCTCCTCTCCTCCACCCTCCACCTTCCTTCCCTCTCCGCTGCCCATCCAAAAACCCCCGGACAAGAGGGAATGTGGAGGAATGCAACCCCCCCACACACACTCTTCTCCTTCTTCCTTCCTCCCCTCTTTCTATCTTTATTCCTCCTACATTTGTTCCTTCCCCTGCTCTCTGGCCTCCGCTCCCTTTCAGCCAGATCTCTGACCACATTCCACTAACGGAATTAAAGTCATGCATCACACTTAAAACCCTGCCAATGTATTGTGAGTAGACTTGTTCAAACTGATGTCCAAATTAGCATTGCATTTTCAATATAGGCCCTGTGGAGACTGGGTGACCTGCTTGTAAGAAATCTGCAAACATTTAATTAAATACTTAACACATCAGATGTTGACCTAGTGGTAAGAATGTGAAAGATAATTCAGGTCCTCAGCCGCCTCACAATTTTCTCGACCTTCACATAGCAGCTTCCGTGAGAGCTCTATATATTTATCGTTATTGCTCACATTTGTACAAGAAGTGCCTCTCGTTGTAGTGTAAACAGCATACCTCACATCTATCTTTTCACCACACTTCCAGTTCGTACACAGGGCAAGAAGCACTAATACCTGCGCACCAACTATTCTGAACAGGAGGTATTTTCTATCAAGGCCAAGAAAAGTCAGGAACATGGAGGAAAAACAATTCACAATTCATGTGCGGAGTCAAGGCTACGACTGTGTGTATGTATGCTAGTATATGAATATCACTCAGACATTCAGGTTGTACTGTGCAGAAAGGATGATGAGATATTGATGTACCACAATGGGCTGATGCATAGGAATACATGTTTTCACACACTATGACTGTAGGTTAGACTCAGGTTGCAACAGGATGCAGTTTAAGCTTCTTGTTAAGAATATGTCGGCTTTGAGGTAATACATTGCTATTAAATGGTCAGATATATATTACCATATCTAGGTATTAATCTTGAAAGCCTTCCTACAGTGCCCCTTAGGGCCCAGAAGGCACCATGTGCAACTTGTCTGTATGTAAAGCCTGGTTCTGCTGGAGGTTCCGTCCTGTTAAAAGGGAGTTTTTCCTTCCCACTGTTGCCAAGTGCTTACACTTAGGGGGTCGTCTGATTGTTGGGGTTTCCTCTGGATTATTGTGGGGTTTTTACCTTTACATCGCCTTGAGGCAATGGTGATGAAACTGTGATTAGGTGCTATAAATAAAATTAAACTGATTTGAATTGAAGTGAGTTAGTCTTAGGTGGAAACTAAGACCTGTATCACACAATCACTGGCAACTTGAAAGCTACAAAGATGACAAATATGTACTTAGAACATATTAGAAGTTCATTTTGCTTCTAATTCAGCTATCTTGTGAATACTCCTTTTCCTTTATTAACAGCGCCATGCACACATCAGTAACTTATTTCAATTGCATGTTGACTTTAAATCTGGTATATTTTTGTTTCACTTTTGAGTTTGATAATATATATTTTTGCAGGTTCAATATAAAACAAAAAAAAGTCAAAATCAATATTCATTTTTTTATTTCATGCATATTAAGAAGGCATAATTACTGATGATTTTAATGTTACAAGTATCTTCTTGAGTTTAAGCTACAATCATATATTGTTCCTTAAAAAGCTTTTAAGCATTAAAATTAATTTTCAGTCCCTACCACAATCCAGATCTTTAAAAATACAAACGCAGACACAGATCAGCCACAACTTTAAAAGTAAGAGTGATTACAATATAAAGTTTTATTACGAGTGTCATGGTCTCTGGTTTTGGTCCCAAGGTTTTGAGTTGCTTTGCAGATTTTGGATTTGTGTTCATTAGATGTTTCGTGGTTGTTTTCACTGCTATTCCAGAGCTCTGAGCTTATGTTCATTTGTTAGGTCGAGTTTGATATTTCCTGTTTTGATTTCTTTGTTAGTCTCAGTATACTGTAAGCCTCAGTTCCTGTTTAGCATCACTGACAATCTTCTGATGGCCTGCAGTTTGTGATACTATTGTGTCTCTGTTTCTACTTTTTGGCTTCTGGTAAGAATTCAGTGTTGAGATATTGTGTGCTCTGTTCACGTTTTGTATATTATTTGTAGTAGCTGTTGTAGTAATCATCACCCCCATGTTTCCATTTGTGCCTCCCTCTGTCTCATTTCTATGTTCATGCCCTGGTCACTTTGCGTTTCCTTGTTTTGTACATCTTGTTAAGCGTTAGTATTCATATCTCTATAAGTCTCTTTTGGTTATTTTCTGTTTTACTTTGAAGACTTGCTTTTGTTTGTGTCCTATGTTAATTTTGCTTCCTGTCTTCACCTGTGTGTGATTACTTTCACCTGTGCCTCATTACCTTCCATTCTGTCATTTCAATATCAGCCCTCTGTGCATAAACGGTCCTGCTTCCCCATTTGTTTTGTTCCCAGAGTGGGTTCCTCACGTGCAGCCAAATGGTTTTCCCCTTGCCGTGTGTGGATGGCTGCTAGCACCCGTGGACTTAATGTATTTCTGAACTTGATACAGCATTAAAAGCTTGATTTTGTTAAGTCATTTTGCCTCCAGCCTCCCACATTTGGCTCAACACCTCTACGCTCCATATCCCTCGCAGTGAGGCCTTGGGTTTTGGCATTCATGTGGATGTTACTGTTACACTTACCACATACCTAAACATTGTTGGAAGCCAAGCTGATCAAGAAGGGTTTGAAGACCCAAAACAAGAAACCAAGAGAATGACTCATCTTCCAAGTTGCCCAGTTCCCAACCTTTTAGTGCACCAACAGGTTATGTAGTTACAAGCACAATCCACAACACAGACGCAAAAGCATCCACTGACAACATCTTAGGTCTCAGGTCATGTACAGGTCCTGTTTCCATCTTCCTGTGGGACCTACAGTATTAGGCTGTGGCTGATTTGTTTATACAAACTTCCCATGATGCTTGTATCTCGATTCTTTCATAATGGAATCCGTCTTTAACTCTACACCTTAAATTCGTAGTCTCCAAGCAAAACAGAAGACATTACACGAGTGTTTTAATGTGGTGACCGATGCTCCAGATTGATCTTAAAGGTACTTTCAGCTGCTTCCTTATTTCCCATGGGGTCACAGTAGATGGATCCACATGTTTGATCTGGCACAGATTTTTACACCAGATGCCTTTCCTGATATAACAATCCCATTTATTGAGACTTATGACCGGCGTTAGGAGCAGGCTAGCTCTTGACGCCCTGAGGCTGAGTTTGTGTCTTAAGGGGGGGCCTTTCACATGTAAGGCGAAGGTGTTAACATACTACACCATGGAACCACGGAAAACCACACTAACCTTATTGCGTAAAAATTTCTATGATGCCACTAAAGGATACTGGGAAAAGTACCGGTTTGGTATTTTTTACTATAACACCACACTCACACAGCACTGGCAGTATTACTGGTACTCACCCCATCAGGAAAATACAGTGCATAATGTGGGTAAAACACACCACATGCAGTCTCACAGAACCATGCTGTTAATACGACAGGTTTTATTTTTTTGTTCACATTTCCTCAAATTTTCCAGGAACAGGCACAAAGGCGGACACACACACACACAAACACACATGTCTATTTGCACTGTAGCTGCATCATTTCCCCTCAGTAATAGTAGCAATTAGACAGGCTATATAATTACACTGTCCTCGTTATATAGTTAATTTCAGTAATTACAAATTGCACCAATAGTTTCCTCCCTCTTTTTTTTATTACCTACCCCTTCTCTTTCTCTTTCTCTCTCCTAATAGACACACACTCACGGACACACACAAACATACAGTTGTATGTCTGTAACTTAAGAGGACATCAATTTGACTTACAATAATTACCTGGAGTCTTGATCTAAGCTTAACCACTACTGCTACTACTCATCTAATCACAGCCTTAAACCTGAACCTGACCTCCCCCTTAAATGTGTCTTCACTTTAAAATTATTATTATAGGAACTTTGCTTTTTTCCACATAAGGAAAACATGTTCTCAAAATTTTGTCTATAATATGAGTAATATTTATGTGCATACACACACAAAAAACAAAGATTATATTCATACTGACTCTTGTCGAAGTAAAATCTTTATATGATTATTTGCATGTATGTTACAGGCTTGCAAAAAAAAAAGAAAGAAAGAAAACACATGAGCTTGTTTGCACGCATAGACAGTGGCAGTAATTACTATTGTTAATAGGAGGCTGGATAAATACCCCAGTCCGAACTGAATTTTTGTGGCGTGGGGTGTCTCCGTGGGAAGGAGTACGTAGGCAGAACAGACAGCTGAGGTCTGCTTTTGATTGAAAGAGAGAAGTGAGTCGAAATATGAATTTTAGTGGTTTGCGTCCTTTGGCAACACAGCAGCATATTTATCTCTGCTATATAATTTTCCTATTGGCTGAAATGTAGGAATCATCAGCAGAAAGTGTTTCACATAACCATGTTTAATTTAATCCTGCATATTTGCACATTGCTTTTGTCAAGGTTGAATTTTGTGAACAGATAACAACAACCTACTCGTGACATACCCAGAAAAAGTGTCAACACTTAAGTAATGATAAAGATATTTTCTGTAACCAGGATGTTTTTTAAATAAAATTTAAAATTCAAGGACAAGACCTTCAAAAAGGCCTTAAAAATGTATTATCTAGATTATCATATTTTTGGCAATTATTCACTAGTATGTCACTAATAGGGTATTTTGTTACTCTACTTGAAAGCATAATATGTTCCCATCCCATCCCAGGCTCTCAGAAGATGTTAACTTTGGTAAGAAGAGAAAAAAGTCAAGTACTGAGTCTATAGCTCTAATACTCATTCAGTCTGGGACAAATACTATATCCTACTGCAAACACACTGCTGCTACATTTGATGTTAAAGTCAATAAACATAAACAGTTGTTTTTAAGTTACATTTTTAAAAAATTGTGCAACAGAATTTGCTTCATCTTCAACATAGAACCCACATTTAGAATAGTTTAGATCATTGTACATATTTCTTTTAGCTGAAAACATAAAATCTAATTCTTCTTTGCCATCTTCTTTGTAATATTTCAGTCACAATAACTTTTCTTTTCAGGCGATTCCCTTTTTCTTGCTCACCTTTGCTGCAGTTGCTGTCTCCCTCCAGCAGAGGGCTCCAGGGTGGGTCCCCCTGACTGGCAAAGGTCCGCATGTGCAGGTAGCTGATGGTCAACCGGATGACTGAAGCCTTGTCCAGTTGGCTTGTGATGGCCCCGGGCAGTGGCAGCATCTTGGCCAGCTCAAAGAACTCAAAGTTCTCCTTCCCCCGCCGAGAACGAGCCGCATTGCGAGATTTCTCTTTACGCAGGTTCTGGAGACTGAGAGGTGGACAGGGAAGTTGGTATGAGGGCGAACGGGACAAGGGCAAAAGTGGTGCAGAGGGTGAAAGACAGAAGTAAAATGAAGGAACAGATAAACACAGGGAGAAAGGATCAGAGGGGCACACAAATCTGAATCAGCAAGACAAGAAAAACTGGTGAGCTATCACTTAATGGCCATTTGCTGACCACCTGTTGATTGACTTGTGCTCTGTAAAAATGACCTCAGCATCAGTCCGAAAAACTCATTTCATAAATACACATAATGGGAATGGCTCCTGCAATTCAAGTGAAACAATCTCCATTCTGACCCATCCCTTGCAGATTGGCCTGGTAATTACAGACAAACTCGCTTCTTTTATCGGGCAGAGTCCTAATAATGCCATTTGCTCCAAAATCCATATGTGAACACATACACACAATCTCTCACTGTCTATTTTTTCTTATTCTCCCTCGCTCTCTACAGCCCCTTGCGCTCACCCTCTCCTCTCACCCTCTCCCCCCCCCCCCCCCACCTCCCCCCCTCCCCC
>VVHJ01019754.1:2046-17487 GCA_015107715.1 Tylochromis polylepis
TTTTTTTAGATGCTAACATTGTGGCCGGCATATTGTCTTGGTTTGTCTTAGCTGTTTTGTGAGGTAAGGCTTCCTGTTTAGTTTTGAGCTCATCTGGCTGAAGGGCCAATGAACTTATACCATGGTGAGGCATCTGCTGTCCGTCTGTCCATGTAAAATTAGCAAGGATTGCTACTCCTTCGAGAGTATTGGTCAGAATGTAACTGGACTAATACACAACAACCCAATGGATCTTTACAGAAGTTGTACTCAAGGTGACATCTGTTATTTTAAGGGCCACAACCCTTAACCTGTGATTATGATGATCAGTGAATGGGATGAGGTACTATGTCACGGAGGTTCTGGTTAGTTGAATGCATTTAGACAATGTGAAGAAGAAACTAGCTAAGCTAAGATACTCACAGAGAGCTGCTAGGGCCTACTTATGGTGCAAGAAGGCAAGCACCTAATTTCACTTCCAAAAAAGGGCTGGGCCACAGGGGATTATTGTTTTACCACAGTATGGGAATATGATTTCTCACATGCATGCTAGTAATTAGTTGCGCTGTCTTTCATTTTTCTTCTAAATTTTGTTCTGACAAAAGAGCTGTATTATTGCTGTTATTGCTGAGAGAATTAACACTGATTGAAGATCAGTTTTTACAGTGTATGTAAATCTCATGGCAGCTGCCATCTATAACAGTCTCAGAAGTTATTAACACAGAAACTGAAATGGAAAAAGAAATGAAACACATTTTCCTTAATAATCACTCTATCTGAAAATGCTGCCTTCACTCACAACACACTCCACCAGCCTCACACATGTCTTTACTTCACTGTCCTTTCCATGACCCATAATTCCCTTCTTCCTGCCCACCTAACTCTTAAAGATTAACAGAGTGCTCACTACCTGTCCACCTGCTAGAGGCATCACATTTACGGGCATCAGGGTAATCTCAAGGGTCCAGTTGGTTTTTTTAATCCTTGGAAACAGAAATAGAGAACCCAGTCAAGGTCAGGTTGTTTAATTTCCAGAGGGATCTCTTATTGAAACTTCCATTGTTCAGTCTGGGAGGCCATCTGTACCAATATCACTATTTAATGTGCCAAATGCGACTTATGTGGATATTGTTTTCTTAGTGTTACTAAGATCTTACATGATTTCACCTTGATTAAATCTAACCAACTTTTTTTTTCTCAAGAAAAAAAAGACACAGAAAGGCTGGCCTGTGCACTGATTTGTAGCAGTGAAGGTTTTTGTAGAGTTCATGCCCTCATTGCTGAGCATGCAGGCGTGTTTGGTAGCGGCACAAGATTACCATAAAGCTATGCTTGAGGCTTTTATTGGCTTCATCTTCCCAGTCTTGACTTGAGATATACCCTCGGGATCTATCAGTGTCACCTGGATATCTGTAGCCAATGTGAAACCCGCAGAATCTGAAGCCATCTCTGTTACATGCACCAACAACAATGGAAGGGCGACTTGGACCACATTTTGAAGGTTTTGGTTGCAGAAGCAATTTTGGAGCTATCAGATTGAAACTCAAGATGCCAGAGCAAGTCAATTCTGTCAGGAATTTCTAAGATGGGTGTACTTCTATTGAAAACTACTTTCTAAATGTAAGGAGAAAAAAAAAGATTCTCTTTCATGGTCACATAGTTTATATCAAAGATGCCACTATACGGTTGTAGAGTCTCAGATTTCTCCAATATTTAAAGAGCTCCTAGGTTGTCCATAACAAAAGCAACTGAGGTATTTAGGCGGCCTGAATATCTTTGATAAGGAGCATTGTATTATATTTCCATAAGTAGATGAGTTGTTAGGTTGGATTGTAATACTATTCCATTCATTTTAGAGGCCCTCTTATCTGTTCTGCCATTATGCACTGTCCAAAACTCAATAGACCCTCTGATTTCCAGTTTTTAACCGTCTGGCAGCTACAGCTCCCAGATGCACATTTATACTGTACTTTATTAGCTTGGGACTTTCCACTTCTGAGTTAATGTAGGTAACACAGGCTAAACTAAATGATTCATGTGATACCCTCCTGTCTTCGTGTGTGTTAGCGCTGTAAGTTGAGCATGATGTATCTCTCAGAAATAGGATTTTCCCTCACGATTAAGGGTGCACAGTGTGCCGAGGCATCGCGCGCTCATGTCATACCTGTTTCTTCCGACATTAAACCTTGATTCAGTGCCTCGGTCTGTGTAGATTTCAGCGAGAAGCAGCTTCCAACCATTTGGCTGCTCTTGCATTTCATGCCACCAGAGATTTTCTTCTCACTTTGAAAAAATAACATAAAAAATAACATTTCTTACACAAACTGAAGCCACAGCCAGCTAGTTTTAAGAGAAAGATCCCACATCTTGTAGAGTGAAACTTGCTACCCTTCTCAAGCAAGCCTGTCAAGTCTGTCCTATTTAGACTGGAACTAAAGTTCCTCTTTGGGGAAGGCAACAGCACTGGATAATATGATGGAACAGAAAAAATGCTCCTATGTGTGCTATCTGACAAGAACCTGTAGCTTTGCCCCATAATTGAAATGGGACAAAATACAAATTTCTTATCTAAAATGATGTTTTTGTCCTCTGTGAGTTTGGCTAATGCTTTTTCTGAAAAGGAAAGACTGGGAGAGGCGTTCAGTGTTCTTCAGTGGACTTGTTCTGTATAACTGTGCCCGGCAGTGCCAAACCCTACTCCCTGCAGAGATGACCCTGGGCACACGCTCCAGCTGTGCAAACACAGCCGCATTGCTGAGCACACACTTACATTCTGGCTGAGCCAAATCCAATTATTTGCCTTGCCTTGAACCTCTTTTTTCTTCTTTCATTTCAGTAGTGCATATTCAGCTGCCTTCCCCAGTGCACACAAGCTGAACTGCCAGGCCGAACAAGGCTGACAAATGTGCTACTGTGGGTACTTTTTTGCTATATTTCTCTCATGTGAACATACCCCTGCTTGTCAGTTTAATTTCTCAGCCTTTTCCTCATTTCTCTCCCCAAACGTCTGGCGTGACAGTGGGTATCCATTTGTTTTGAAGGAGCACCACCAAAGTCAACAGGGAGGGGATGTGAGCCACTCGATCATCAGTCAGTTGACACTGACGGAGGGCAAAAAAAACAAAAAGGAAAAGAAAAAAATGTTTATGTCAGAAGAGTCCATCCCATATGAACATCTAAGCACACAGTTATGTTACCTCAAGTGGCCTTTGTTGCTTCAGTTTGACCTACTCCCTAAAGGACTCACAGTTTATGAGTATATCCCAAACAGTAATGATTTAAACATAGCAACTGGAAATAAGCAAACCTTTACTGGACTGTATGGGGGTGTTTCTACTCCCTCGCCGAGCCAGAACCGTTATGTTTAATTGTATAAAACTAAATCCTGCTTCTTCTCAACGACAGTTAAGTGATGCCCGGGACTTATAACTTTAACTTCAGTCTTTGAACACAGTATCATATGTGGGCCTAGCCATTTCATCCTACAAGGAGCTCTTTTTAGCACAAGTTAGCTGTGATGACTGTGTTTTTAACCTGTGGACCTGATGTTAGCGTAAATAGCTATATAGTTGACGCTATATAGCTAAATGTCAACAGCTGATGTTTTAGCCCACCAAAAGGACAAACTTCAGCTAGAAATGATAAGCCTTGTTTTGTCTAAAAACAAAAAAGGTAAAAAAAAAAAGAAAGAGTACTAATATACTGTATATTATATAGGAGATAAAAGACTGGACATGTAAAAATCCGTCTGAATATTTAGTGCATTAAAAATATTTTTTGTGACTCACCTATTCTCAGCGCAGCTGCTCACACCATCCATGTAAAGCCGCATTTATTTTTTTGAACCAAGCTCTATTTTTATTTTTTTTTATTTTTTTACATTTTTCTGATCCTAATAAACAAATCTGACCAGGATTTGGTAACAAGCGCGCTTGTGGCTCAAAACATGCACGGTAACGAATATACAAATAGTAAAATAGTACTATTTTGCCTCAGACACACAGCTAGACGCTGTTCCGGCTCTCTGAAACGATTTCTCTGTCTCCTCAGACATAGTCCCAACTCCGGATCGGAAAAATTCTGCATTTCATTTCAATTTCTTGCAACATGTTCATCGTGTAATGGCTTTTGTGTAACGAGCTAATATATAATAAACAAGACTCAGTATTTCATTTATGTCTGTACTTTGTAACGCAAACCATCATTTTGAATATGCTGCCAAGTAGTACAGTGCACAGGCAAAAGTGTGCTCCCTCCCTCCATCCAGGAGAACAAAAGCAGCAGGAGAAGAAAAGTGGAGACTATCATGTTGCCGTCAGATTGACAAGCAGAGTTCATGCCGCAGACGTGAGCTGACATTGCAGATCTTTATGGCTGTGACCTTGACTCTTAGCCAAACTCAATCCCTTTTTCTCTTAAATGTCAGATAGCGCGTATTAACACGAGAATCTGGTTTCAGCTGCAAAGACAAATACAAAACATACATATTTTTATGAAATGTCCCCACTGTGTCCCGTGTGTAGCTGTACATTTTGTATGCCGTGTAAAAGTCACACATCTGTAATTCTACATTCAAGGCCGAGTACTCAGAATCAGTTGAACACGCAGGCTTAGCTGTGTACACAGAGGAACAGCACTTCCTTCAGGAATGCTGAGCAGTCCTCCCCACGTTTTTAAAGACTGTCCTTTCAAGTGCACCGTTGTTGGAACAAGTTAAGTGTTATCGTAACTGACAATAGTTTGTTTGGGAAAGAATTTCTTCAATAGCTTGGGGTGTGATCGGTACAGTAAAACCCTGATGAGTGAATCTTTCCATTTCTGGTGAACCAGCGTGACCTTCTTTATATATATTAGCTGACCATGGTATACAGCAGGAGGAGCTTCTTTTGACTGTGCTGTTGCTTTGGACCTAAATGATTTTTCTGAGATAATGGAGTGCTTGTCAGGCAGGGCCCACAGGGAGCCCTAATGCATAAACAAACACATGGTGTGGTGTCTCTCTTTTTGCTGTTGGGGAGGGAGGGACCTGCCATGCTTCAAGTACAATGAAGAAACTCACGTTTCTGGAATTTGCACACATGCGTGCAGAAAAACATAACAAAATTGTAAGATTGCAAAACAAACAGTATAGCAAACCTGGAACTCCCTATAGGATATTACTATAAACAAAGACTTCATAACTTACATGAACAGTACGACGTAATGAAACATAAAGTTAGATAAACAGGGGCCCCATAGTGGGCTCACACATGATGTCAGATAAATCTCCAGTGGCATGTTTAAGAGTTCAAATGGCGCCTCCGATCTGTCTCTTTAATACAGAGGGAATGTGGAGGATGCACTGTGCCAACTCACTCCCTCACCCACCCATCCACCCATGCGCTCCGCTTCCTTCAAACGCCATTTTGGCTGTGGCCCAGATGTCAGGGACGTCATTCATCAAACCGCTCCCTCTTGTCAGCAATTACACAAGTATGACAAGGATATTTAAATAATTTTTCTTGACATGGTATCATTGTCACAAGTCTCTGCAATTATCCTCCATTGCTGGCATCAACTGCCAAGTGTTAATGCGCTCGCTTTTTTTGTTGTTGCCGTCTTTCTGAAATGTATTTTCAAAAGTGACAGCTATGTATAGTATCTTTGGTGTTTTTAGAAGTTTGAGTAGATTGTCAGTCTTCTGTGGACAGCAGCCTTTGTTTGGTCACATAAAAGTTCACTGCATCATGTAGAACAGTTGGGAATACATCATTTTAATAACTCCCACCATGATTGTCATATTCAGAGGACCTTAAAGAAATCACTCGCTTTCCTCTGCATTTTTGTCTGTCAGTGAGGCTGAGTCAAGTGGGGATGTCTGAGACAATCTGCCAGACAGATTTGAGTTATTGTCAGTGTTCAGTCTGGTACTGTAGCATAATAAAAACCTGACTGTTAGAAAAACTCAGATTTGTAGGTGGAGTTTAGGGTACTCAATAACTGTTGCTCTAAATGCCACACTGAATTCAGACGTTACCCATGATCGACAGTGTACAACTGGTCTGTTGTAGAGGCCTGCCCTCTCCTCCTAATAATTGCGGGCCTTGCCTTTATAAAAGAATGCACATTTACCAAGATATTTTCTGATTCTCTTTATTATTGTTTTTCCTCTTTCAACATGCAGTGTCCTGAAAAAGTACCTCCCGTTTCCTGATTTGTCAGATTTTTGCATATTTATCACATTTAAATGTTTCAGATCATCAAACAGATTTTAATATTAGACCAAGACAACCTGAGTAAATACAAAATGTATCAGATCAAAATGCATCAAATGTGTCAGATGCACACAGGTACAAATAAAACTGCAGGACTAAATCTCAGCATAAACAAACCATTATATGCCTAAATTTATTTTATCACGTGCATAAATATGTGCAAAAGACTTTTTTCTCTCTCGCTCTCTTTTTTTTTTTATAAATCCAGAACTTGAAATGACCACATCTGTGCAACCGCATTTTTATAAATCTGACCCTTTTCCTTATTTTGGATATGTTGTTAGATAATAGTATGTTTACACTTTATTGCTATATAAATGCAATTTGTATATGAATTGCCATTTATTTCCATTAACTTATGGCAGTCATGTCAGAATAAGTTAAAATGTTAAAACTGGTTCAGGCCCCGCAGTGGTGTAAGTGGTTGCAGACATGCTGTTTTGTAATTCCTTGAGGTGACTGGAGTCCACCTATACCAAACATGGGGTACTGAAAATATTTTACAAAAATTACACATCTATATATGTCAGATTCCTGAACTGAAACTGTGTGTTAATACAAGAAATAAGCCTTAAACCCAAGGAGTTCTCTGTAGACTACCACAATTTAAAAAAGTGAAAGTAAAAAGCGGCACACATTTTGAAATCTGTTTGTGCTCCTCAAAGTGCGATGAATAGTGAAAAGGAAACAGTTTGGTCACCTAGTTGGTCACCTAGTTGAAAAAAGTAACTAAGCGGGTGGCCTGCTGGTCATGAAGATAACTAGAAACCCAATAAACACCCCAACAGTGCTTCAGTCATGGAATAGCCTTCCAAAAGAACAGCCATCTCAGCAGGACTATCAATCAGACCATTATAGTAGAGCAGCCAGCCCTCTTGGAGTTTGCCACAGAGTATTAGAAGACTCTCCAAGCAGGCCAAAAAAGCTGATGAGTTAAATGATGAGCGGTTGCTGCAGAACTCCAAGCACTATGGCTGGTAAACACCAGGCACTTCTCATCAATAATAACATCCCTATAATGAAGCATGGTGGTGGCAGCATCATGCTGTGAGAAAGCCAAGACAACACTGGAGTGACATGAGGACAAGTGTCCATGGGTAACTCAGCCAGAGCTCAGCCTCAGACCTCATCTGATCTCTATGAAGAGACTTGAATATGGCAGGTAACAGATGCTTCCCATCTGATGATGAAGGATTTGCCAAGAAGAATGGGATAAATTTCCCAAATCCAGGTTTGCAAAGACTTTACAGACTTACCTGAGAAGAGTTAAATCTGTCATGGCTTCTGAAAGGGTCCTACAGAGTACTGAAATAGTTTTTTAAAAGACAGATTTCTGTTTTTTATTTTTTTTTATAGATTTACAGTCAATTCTAAAAACACGTTTTCACTTTTTCCTCATTGGTTGATTGAATCCAGTTGGAGGGGGAATGGCAATTTTATTCATTAGAAATTAAATTTACCACACCACACAGTGTATAAAAAGTGAAAGGTCTGAAAAATCTCTAAAGACACTGCACATGCACAGACACAGTTGGACCAGTAGTTGCACTGCTCTGTAAACTTAGCAGAAAGCATGTCCTCATTAAACAGGCTAGTATCTAAGATAAATCATCACTATGTGATTAATGAGAGATTCAGACACTTAATACAATAAACTCAGTCATAGGTTTATGAGCCCAAATACTTTATAAAGCCTCTACGCTGTTTTTTGATTAACTTGGGTCTGAAATCTATAAATATGCAACCCTGTCTGCAACTTTCCTTTTTCATCAGTTGATAGATGATAACAGGACATGGCCACTGTCATGCACACACTGTAAAGAAAAAGCAAATTAAATTAAGTTTAGGTCTGTGTAACTGGCAGAAACCTCAGCGTACTGGTAAACATCCAAAATTCTTTCCATTTTGTGCCCGATGTGCAGCTGGCTTCCAATAATGTGGAACACAATTGAAGAATGGAGTATAGATTAGGGAGCAGATTGCTGGATACTTAAAGATGCCACGCTAAAGGCAGGGCCCATTTCGTTATTTGCCTCGCTGCCAGCCAGATGAGGTAAGGGCTCGAGAATGCCACAGAATATGGAAATTAAGATTGTTGGATGGTCAGGCAACTCCGCAAATGAGGGGCTTAATTTGAGAGAAGGAATGCACTAGTAATTCGACGGTAACCACAGACGGCTTTCACAGCGCATGTTGATGTCGGTGAAAACAGTTTGGGAAACTCTGCGGAACAAATTTGTTGGCCTATGCTGTGGTATGAGACTGCAGAGGTCTCGCAATTCTTCACAGATCAGTACAGCACAGTTTACACTTAAATTCACTGGTGAAGAAGTGTTACCTTTACTGAAAACCCCCAAGGTTCCAGTTATTTGGCCACGATTCACACTAACAGCTTGCCAGGTTTGTTCTTTGTCTATTTCAAAGAAAAGTATGATTAGTGGATTGGTCTTCTGGGAGGTCTGGCATCAACTGCTTTCATGCATGATCAATGTGTGGGCCATTGCCGCAGGGAATTCTGCAACAGCTAATGGTATGCTAAATAATAGATGAAATAGGAGAAATTTGCTGATTTGTGACCAGTACTACTTGACTTTCGGCCCTCCAAAATCCCAAATCTGATCCGGTTTTGCACCACACAGTTTAGAGGAGAAACGTAATTGAACAGACATTTTTATGTCATATTGCAGTCTGGTTTAATGGCAAAACATAAAATGGACAAGAATTTATAAATATGAGGTACATTTTTAATTCTTATTCCAGGAACATGACTTAAAAGATTGAATTTTGGTATTTCAAAAACTGCTGTGAGACAGTGCTGCGCACTGACAATGCATTTTTTAAAATGTTTTTTTAATAGTTTTGGATGAGTGATGTACTTTAACCCACCTGCTGTAAAATGGTCAAATGCTCCACAAATAAATCAGCTTTTAATTGAATTTTTAAATCATTTTCTTTGTGAGCATCTAAAGACTAAAACATGAATGGAAAGTTGCAAAGCTACAAAACCCCGTAGAAACTGTTATCATCAATCATCTTGTGACGATCACCGTCATGTGTGAAATGACCCTGGTGTTTTGAATCGGCCGTGCAGTAGCACAGTGAACTCGCTGGCCTGCTATGCATGGAATATCGTGTTGTAATTGTGCCACCCAGCTGTCTATTTTAATCCTTCTACGAACTGATGTGATGAAGGGGGACAGATGTTTTTGAATGTGTGTGCACACACGCAGTACAGTGAATGAAAGTATAATTTGAAATCCACCACTTAGTTATGGCTCTCTCAAACGCACCACTGCACCATCCATCTCTGTAGCCTCTTTGGTCATGGCAGGCGGCCCTGTGTTCACACACTTGCACAGCTTCATTACTGACAGAAGTCAGCATTACTTAACACGACTGGACAGATCCACAGATGGGCTGATGAATCGATCAGACTAATGAAAAGCTGTGAGGGAGAGCAGCTACACAGCTGCTGCAGCCCCCCACCCCTTTCAAACACAGACACCCCATCTATGCCTGATGGTTGCACTGCTGCCAGCGTTATATTGATGTGATAGTTTACAGTATTCACTCTCTCACACTGCAGTAGGGATGCTTTTCAGTGATAAATATGTATGAAGTGTACATATGCTTTCTGTCAGGTGTATTTATCAGACAGAATGCGACATGCAGCCCACCAAACAGGCCAGAGATGCATGATCTTAAAGCTTAGAGAAGGATGTCCTTCTATCACTGCCCAGAAGGTTACTTTAGGCCACTTACTCTGCACCCATTGTGGTAAATTAATAACATTTAATGATCCCTTTTGGTGTGAAATAACATGATAGATTTGGTCAATCTGCCTTTGAGCCTAAGGACAGCGGAGCAGAAGACGGATGATTTCGGTAAACTACCTCTTCCTGTGAAAATGTGACTCGGTCATGATTTGTCCACCCTTGCTTGCTTGGGTTTCACACTCTTCTTACATAACCTTCACATCTGTGTTTCACGATGGAATCAACTATAACAAAGAGCCAAGGCCATTCATTATGGGCAGAGGCTTAGACAAACAAGTGACTTTTTTGTCTTTTAAGTGGGTGTGATAGAAGATACAAACTGGGTGGATGTCTTGAATCAGAGCTGTGATGTCAAAGCTGAGCCCAGCTGAGGCCTCACTTCTTTTTCTTTCAATCACTGGAAGGCAAGCTTGACCCAAAAAAGTAATATCCCTTTACTGCTCAGTTATTAGGACGATTGAAAACTTCTGTTGCCAGAGATACTGTTACCAGTGGATGCACATAATTCTTAATTCGTAAAACTCTGGAAGCAAGGTTCTTTGAAACTGGTAAAATTACAAACTATTAGTCAAAATGGTCTAAACTTAGACTAAAATAGACACTTTTCTCGACATTTTTAACTAGCAGTGAATTCTAAATTCATCATATGGTAGTTAGACCTCACACAGACATAGAGACTGGTCAGCAACCCTGGCAGCCTCCTAGTCAAAAATTCCCCGACCGGTTGATGAGGGATTGCTGGAGGTTGCTGGCTACTGCTGGGTAAAAATGATTGCAAAGAGGTTGCTGCACTAAAACCCTCCTTGTGATTGCTTTGGTTACTAGCATTTTGTGGCATTTACTCTTAGAGCTGCAGTGAAACTTGAAAAAGTGCAATGTGATCTGCAAATGGAGAACCTCTGCCTTCAGAATAAAAGTTGTGCCTTGCTGCAATACATTTCAAAAGACCATTCTCCATTTCCAGTTTGTGTCACGCTTGTGTCACAGTTTCACTGTTTCTTAATGAATATTTGCAGACAAATTGCCGTATTCAATATAATTTTATTTATATAACACCAAATCACAACAGACAGACAGAGAAACCTTCAACAATCAAACAACCTCCTTTTGAGCAAGCACTTGGTGAGAGAGGGAAGGAAAAACTCTATTTTAACAGGAAGAATTCCTGGCAGAACCAGGCTAAGGTACGGGTGACCATTTACTGGTTGGAGGTGAGGGAGACAGGACAAAAAACACACCGTGGAAGAGAGCCAGAGATTAATAATAACTAATAATAAATGTAGAGTGGTGCGTAAATACATAGGGTGAAGAAGAAACACTCAGTTTTAAGCCTCGTCTTAAAAGTGGAGAGGGTGTCTGTCTCCCGAATCCAAACAGGGAGCAGGTTCCAAAGAAGAGGTGGGTGAAAGCTGAATGCTCTGCCTGCTTTTAAATACTCTAGGAACCGCAAGTAAGCCAGCAGTCTAAGAGCAAAGTGCTCTGTTGGGTTGATACGGTACTATGAGGTCTTTAAGTTAAGATTGGGTTTGATTATTCAAGACCTTGTATGCGACAAGAAGGATTTAAAAATAAATTTCAGATTTAATGAGCCAACGGAGCCAATGAATATAAGCCAAGATGAAGAAATATGCTCTCTCTTTCTAATTTTCTTTCTAATTGTATTCCATGCAAAGTATCAGGAACCAGAGCAATCTGTTGACAGATCTCAAGGCCTGTGTGACTGAGGCCTTGGTTAGCCACACTTTAAACTGCAGTTTTGAAGAAGGTAACCAATCAGTACAGAAATCCTGGATCGTGCTTTTAGAATCTCATATTGTATTTTAACGAATTAACAAGGTCGATGTGTTAATTGAAGACATGCTTAAGCACAAGTTGTGCGTGCTCTAGCAGGCGAGTTACTGAGGTGCGTGGTTTTAAATTTGAAGTAATGAAGAAACTTGTATTTCTTGGTCTAATGCCCTCCCCTTCATCTTTGTGCCAGATGTGTGCAGATGTGGTCTTCCCTTCAGTACTTTGTCAGTCTCCGCTCACTAGCATTGTGGGAACCCGTGTGGCCCTGTTATCTTTTCCTGCAGCTGGTATATTCTGCGAGACCTGCAGGGTCAAGAGTGTCAGAGTCTCCTCAGACTCGTGTTATTGTACATGACTGTTTCTTTCACTACGCCCCCTTTAAATTTGTTTTGACATGAGATACAGACATGCACAAGTTATTTCTCTGTCACAAGTTAAAGCTGCATTAATTTGATTTTTGAACCACAACAGACTGATAGCCACACACATGTAAAATAGCGTTGCCCTATGACAGATAACTTGCAGATTATACAAAGCCATCTTATTTATTATGTATACAGAAATATTGACTTTCCAGCTTATAAAAACCCCACATGTATGCACTGAAATAAATGGGACCGAATACCCCAATACAGAAAGTGCTACACAGTACTAATGTTTACTTTGAAATCAGCTGGTTGATTCATCTTATCTGCCTTCTTTATCTGTTTTTAACAGCTCATATTTTCCTTCTGTCTTGTTTTTACTCCTAAAGTTATTCACCAGATCGCTCAGATTTTTCCAAGCAACTTGGGTGTTTTACATGCACAGAAGTGCTGAGATCCACTTCTCCAAGGAGGTCTTTAAACAGTAAATCAGAATGACATCTTATGTACAGCTGCTTTGCTTGTGTGCTTTTTACCAGTTCAATGGGGACCAGAGAGGGTCTTTGTAATGTGCTTTCTTTCTGTATCAGCACCTTGATTTGACTGACTTTGTATTCGACTACAGGTGAGGGACAATCATGCAAAATCATCTGTGCACTGCCAGTGGTATTTTATGGTGGTTCGGTGCACTCAGCTACTTACAGTGTCACAGCACTCTACGCTGTTCTTTAAACTGTCAGACCTCTTGGAGGGCTTTATTACAAACCTCCACATTAAATATAAGAGGGGTCGTTACCTGAGCAGGGAAACCGCACGATGTCTGGTACACAGATTAACGTTAGCCCATGAAGCTATTTTTGCATTGAGATGTCTCCATGCTGGCTAACGGGATACAAAAGCCCCAGGACTGAATTTCACAGCTCCATCTGTACTGAATGTACTGCAAACCAAGGGTTGGAGGCACTGAGTTGTCCCACCACATAATTAGCTCCCCACTAAAGCTGAAACTCCACAATGAACCCTCGTGGCCTCACACATGGTCAGCAGGTGGACCAACCTGTCTGCTTAGAAGGAAATATGCTACTTGCTAATGTTGCACACTTAGATGGGTCAAGCGCTCAGGTTGCAGTCAGCTCGTGGTCAGCTCGGGAGTGACGAGCTGTGATTTATTGTAAAGGCACAGCCGGTGTGAGCATTACAGTATTTGGTCTCTGTTTGTATTGCAGGCAGATATTTTGTGGTTAGAAGGGATTTTTGCAAAAGCCACTGGATAGTTTCAGAAAAATGGCTGGTGACAACTGTGGAATAAAATGATCGATGATGACCCCTTCGGATGAGTTATCCCGTTGCCTCGCACAGAGAAACCATGGGACACAATAAATAACTCTAAGTCAGGGGCAGTCCCTGTGACCATTTTTTTAGTCTCTAAACCAGAGCACAGGATTATGGATAACCTTCCTGAATGATGTAGCCTAACAGATTTTGTTAATATAAGTAGACCGAGTTCTCTGTACTGTTTTGGTGTCTTTATGTGTGCAAAATAGCTAATGGAAACAGTTGGCTAATGCTATAGTTACTCATCAGGCAGCTGCAAGGAATCCCTGACATTCAACACTAGACTGTAAAAGTGATGATACAGTAAAAAACTGCACAAGTGTAGTTTTTTAAAATTTTATTTTCATTTTCTTCCCCAATTTAAACTATACTAAACAACTTTTTAGCATTTTTTTCTGTCCCATTACAAATAAATACATAATTCAGAAACCATTTACAAATACTTGTATTTATTTAATATAGCAGCAAAAACTATTGTACATATTTACAAGGCCTGAAATAGTCCATCCATGTTATAAATGCAAGGCTTTTCGTATTACATTTCCAGTTTATGAGTAGCAGTTTCATAAGCCGTATTAATGATAGATGGTGACAGTCGGGTCTGTTAGGTGTTGATGTCTTGCTGACTGCTTCCTGTTAGACGATAAAGCCAACGCCTGAAACAAGAGAAAATTGGAAGCATGTTGAAGTGTGTAGTTTGATTTTCTTGATTTTGCTGTTGCAGTCGATTATTGCGGGCTATTCACTTCAATTCAGTTTCATTTATATAGTGCTAAATCACAACAATGGTCGTCTCAAGGTGAAACTACAGCAATGAATCATTTTACATCATATCCTTGTTGATGTCTGAAGCATGATTTGGTTGCAGCTTCATTGATACTGGTGGGTCATGTTTAATGTTTAGTTTTAATACCTTAGCTGAATTGAAAACCTTCATCCAAACCTTCTCCGATGCCCAAAAAACTTCTTTCTTTTTCATTGTATTTACTCACACTGAATGTACTCATTTTTACTTCTAAGACTATGTCCAACACACCACACAACCAGTTTTTATTAAAACTGTTGGTGTCAAACAGTTCAAATAACATATCTGAAAGGACCTGAATTCAGCAGCCTGTTCAGCCATAGTATCAGCAATGTGACAGTGTAGGTCTCACCTCTTTTCCTATATTTGAAATCTGGAAGGCCAAAGTCTGTTCAGTTTCTCCATCCCTTATTCTCCTGACGTGAAGCGTGCTCCTCAAAAGGCCATCAGAGGAGGGTAAAAATCTTTTGAGCTCCTCTTCCTCACGCTTTGATATTTTTGGACTTCTTCATCATATCTGCCCCTGTGCTGGACATACAGTGGCTTGCAAAAGTATTCGGCCCCCTTGAACTTTTCCACATTTTGTCACTGTGGCGGGGCGTGGCTTGCGGTGCCGTGCGGTGGAGATGGCTTCACCTGCACGGCATCAGTAATCACGCCTCGCCAGTCATAAAAGGGTCCTGACTGTCATGTGGGGGGGTTGGTGTTATGTGCGGCTGGCAGCGGGAGAGCTGCAGCCGGTGTTTGTTTAGCAGCAACCGTTAAGACTGTATCGTGTGTGAATTGTGTTTGAATAAAAGTATGTGGAGCGACATGCAAGCGTCGTGGGGTCTGCCTTGGGTCCGCTACAGTGGTGCCGAAACCCAGGACGTCCTGGAGATGACGGGCAGGGCAGACCCAGGCCCGGGCCAGCCGGAGAACACGCTGGCCCAAATGGTGGCCGAGCTGGTGGCCTCCAGCAGGGAGATGGAGGCTGCGAGCAGGGAGCGGGCAGCGGTGGCGCGTCGCCGAGAGGACGAACGGCACCGCAGGTGGGAGCAGCTCATGCAGGGGCTGCAGGGCCTGGATGCTCAACTTGGGTCCTGGCTGGCACTGCCGCCACCCCCACTGGCGGTCCCCGGCGGCGCGGGAGTGGA
>VVHJ01019756.1:0-14322 GCA_015107715.1 Tylochromis polylepis
CACCTTCCAGCAGGACAACGACCCTAAACATAAAGCCAGGGCAACAATGGAATGGTTTAAAACAAAACATATCCATGTGTTAGAATGGCCCAGTCAAAGTCCAGATCTAAATCCAATTGAGAATCTGTGGCAAGATCTGAAAACTGCTGTTCACAAACACTGTCCATCTAATCTGACTGAGCTGGAGCTGTTTTGCAAAGAAGAATGGGCAAGAATTCCAGTCTCTAGATGTGCAAAGCTGGTAGAGACATACCCTAAAAGACTGGCAGCTGTAATTGCAGCAAAAGTTGGTTCTACAAAGTATTGACTCAGGGGGCTGAATAATTACGCACACCCCACTTTTCAGTTATTTATTTGTAAAAAATGTTTGGAATCATGTATAATTTTCGTTCCACTTCTCAAGTGTACACCACTTTGTATTGGTCTTTCACGTGGAATTCCAATAAAATTGATTCAAGTTTGTGGCTGTAATGTGACAAAATGTGGAAAAGTTCAAGGGGGCAGAATACTTTTGCAAGCCACTGTATATTAATATAGAACCAACAGTTGTCTGAGGTGCTTTATATCGTAAGGAAAAGACCCTTCTATAATAGATTTAAAAAAAAAAACCTTTTAACAGGAAGAAACATCTGGGAGAACCAGACTTAGGGAAGGGTGACCATCTGCCGTGACCAGTTTGGGGTGAGTGACAGGCGTGTGGCCTCTGGCTCTGCTGCAGTGGAGGGGTGTTGCAGTGGGCTCAAGGGGCTATGCCAGGAAGGCTGATGGGGCAGGCGGAGATGATTGTGGTAACGAGGTCTCCTTCCTTTTAGTGACGCTGGGGACCTGAGACGAGTGTGTGGAGTCAGCTGCAAAGCTGACTGCCAGGGGAAAAACATGGTGCCGAATCACAAGGAACATATCTGTGCTTTAAATAAAAGAAACCAAACAGCCACCCGAACGCTGTGTGGAGTCCAGGTCTTTTCACAGACATAAAACCTGAGTTCTCCTTAGGACTTCATGCTGAGTTACCATGTTTATTATGCTAAAAGGAAACCATTTACATATGTAAAATGTATAAACATCAAGTGGCACAAAATCCATGCCAGATATTATAGTTACAGTTTACAAATAAAGAAACACAACTTTTATTATGTTTTCACTGTTTATTGTGTCTATTTTCTATTCTTATGTGTTCTTGGGTATTCATGGCTTGCCTCTCATTTGACTCAGTTATTTTAAACTCACACTGAATTTTGTTACTACGATACACACATGGTGCATGCTTCTACACCTTTAATCTATCCATAGAAAGCACAAATAAAGAAAGATTTTCCACACTTAAGCTTCAAGTTTCTTTCTTGCTCTTTTTATATCCTGTCTCTGGAAATCAAGCCGTGTTCCACCACCACTGGACTGGATGAAGTGAAAAAAAATTATTGATTTATATACTTATCACTTATAAAAATTATTATTTTAGACATACACTATTTACATCCTTGTCTTGACTGCACAACACAAGCATCGTAACAGCCACAGTTTCTAAATGGACCAATTTTGTAGTCTGTTCTGTGTGATCTCCACTGTGCTAACCAGGAAAAAATAAAAAAAAAATCTTGTTTCACTTTCCTTCACCTACATTTGGGCTTCACTTTTCCTCACCTCTAGTATGACGTAATCCACCCAGTAACATAATGTGAGACAAGAATGTCTAAACCTAAATAATGTTTAGTCATTCTTCCTCACAAGCTCGTTTTATTTATTTTTTTTGCCTTTCTGTTCCATTTTTCATCTGGACATGCTGTCTGTATTCACGATTGTGCTTTGTAAGAAACTTAATTATGTTTGTGTTGTGATGTAAATATAGCAACCTGTTATGCTGTAAAGATGATGTGCTTGGGGAAAGGGAGACTATTTTATTGCATAAAATAGCACTGATCACATCTTTACGGAAATAGGCTCTGTCAGCTGATTGTGCCACTTGGTCTGTAAACTAGACCAGCCAAGGAAAAAAATAACGTGTCTGAGTTAGCTGACTGAGCTTATCGATCCAGTGAACCACTGGTGCACCTGACTCAAACACACTGTCCTCATTCATAAAGTGCTCTACAAACCCTAACATTAAACTAATGGGGGAATTTTACTGTTTCGGTGTGGTTAGCAAACTCTGGAGATCCATTTTCTGCTTAAGAGACAAGAGTGTGAAAGTGTACAGTATATTCTTGTTTTTGTAACATTAAAATGTCTGCAGCCAGGGGCAAAAGTACAAAAGTGACCGCCTTGGACTGCTTTTATTTTTAGTGTCCTTGTTTTTCACCAAGTTCTTGGTTTTGTAACTAGTCATCTAACACAAACTAATCTAAAGAAAATTGTACTGTAAAACTTTGTTATTTTCACTGTAGAGGACAACATCCGCCTCTCCGACACCTCTCCGACCTAGATGACCTCCAAGTTTCTGCTTCTAAATTCAGATAAAACTGAGGTTATTGTACTCTGCCCTAAAAATATTAGAAATATGGTATCTAACCAGATACTAATTTTGGATGGCATTACCTTGGCTTCCAGTAACACTGTGAGGAATCTTGGAGTCATTTACGACCAGGATGTGTCTTTCAATTCACATATTAAACAAATATGTAGGAATGATTTCTTCCATTTGTGCAATATCATTAAAATTAAAAACATTCTGTCTCAGAGTGACGCTGAAAAACTAGTCCATACATTTATTACTATTAGGCTGGACTGCTGTAATTTGTTATTATCAGGATGTCCTAAAACAAAAAAAACAAACAAACCCTGAAAAGCCTTCAGTTCATCCAAAATGCTGCAGCAAGAGTCCTGACAGGAACTAGAAAGAGAGAGCATTTTTCTCCTATATTGGCTTCCCTTCATTGGCTCCCTGTTAAATCCAGAATCGAATTTAAAATCCTGCTCCTCACATAAAAGGTCTTGAATAACCAGGCGCAATCTTATCTTAATGACCTTAAAGTACTATATCACCCGATTAGAGCTCTACGCTCTTAGACTAGGAACCATAAGTAAGGCCACAGAGTATTTAAAAGTAGAATGGGAGGCAGAGCCTTCAGTTTTCAGGCCCCTCTTCTATGGAACCAGTTTTCAATTTGGATTCAGGACACAGACACTATTCTCTACTTTTAAGATTAGGCTTAAAACTTTCCTTTTTGCTAAAGCATATATTTAGGGCTGGATCAGGTGACCCTAAAACCTCCTTTAGTTATGCTATAATAGGCCAATGATGCTGGAGGCTTCCCAGCACCATTTCTTCTTCACTCACCTTTTTCACTCACAATGTGTTAAACACAGCACTCTGCATTAAATCAGTAGTCATTAATAACCTCTGTTCTCTTCTCTTAGTGTGTTCTTTATCTTGTTTTCCTCCCATCACACCCAACTGGTCACGGAGGTTTATGCCTTTCCTTCCCACTGTCGACAAATGTTTACTCAAAGAGGTCATTTGATTGCTGGGTCTTGAAGGGTCTTCTACAATATGAAGCGCTTGAGGCTGATATGGCACTATATAAATAAAACTGAATTAACTAACAGTCCGCTTATACTGGCAACACTGGTAGAAACTAAGTGAGAAGACACTGCTGGCATGTGGACTGAATGTCTGTCAAATATCTGAGCAAACACTAATGTCACAGAAGCATACTGATCAGTGCATTTATGCTTTTTAACTAGTTAGCAGTTGCCGATATACAAAATTCTCTTTCAACCTCATTTTTGCTGCTACACCCAATGAAGAATGAGGGATTTTTGTGTCTGCATTGATTTCCTCATGAATCACAGTGCTAATAGTACTAAAACAAAGCTTTGAAGGAAACTTACTCTGGCTCCAGGTGCTCTGTGGTTGCAAATCCAGCATGGTGGACAGAGGACAGCCGAGAATGAGACCTTTTGAGCCTCTGCTTTGTGATTGACTGCCCCTTCAGCTACAAATGCGAGTTTTGCAACATATTTACTACAAAAATTGTAGCAAAAGTCAAAGCCCACAAATTTATAAATTTGTGACTTGCGACACCATGAATAGAGCAGCTCTATTCAATGATTTTAGAAATTGTAATCGTGGGGTTGAAATCTGAATCACACGTTTGTGTGAGTATACTTGTAAATGTGAGTATATTTGTGTAAATATCAATCTACACATTTGTGAATATTTTTTAGGTAATTGTAAATTTAAAACAAGTGAAAAGGTCTTAAAAGTAAAAATTTGAAAATACAAGGTCAGATGTTTTCTACATGCTCTCACATTTTATCCTACAAGCTTTCACATTATGTAACATTTCATGCATGGTGTTGATACATTCACACTAACATTTTTTCTCCTGGAAGCAGGTTTCTTTGAGACAAAGTAAACACAATTATTTATCAGTTTTGATTATTAAATCATTTACTAAAAGGAACTTAGCAACATCAGCGGTTGAAACCGTAATATTCTGTCATGAATCTCTGTCCTTAATTCATTTTTTGCTGGTACGTGGTTTATTTCTTGGTGGTCTGCGAGCAGACAGTCTCTGGAAATCTGGGTGGTCATATTTTGGAAGCTTTAATAAATACTACAAATTTCTAGAAATGAGAACTATACCATCTAAGATGAGAGATGCTATTTCTCCTAATAAGACCAGGTTTTCCTCTGAAAACTTTTGTCTATAATCCCCACGTTTTGTAGACGTCACCAAAACAGGTAGTGGTTGAAGGATGATGTGTAGCTAACTTCTAACATTTTCCCTTTCATCTGATATGTGTGCAGTTTAGTAGTTGGGGATTACTTATAAGCCATATGTTACAAAAAAGAAAAAAGGGTGATCTCAAATTCCACCAGCACTTAAACCTGTACAACCACAATAACAAAATATCATTATAACATGATATTATACAGTACTGTGTAGTCTATTATCGCACAAGAAAACAAAAAGTCAGTAAAGACTATTTCAAGTATACAGTATAGTGCAAATGTCTTGAGCCATCTTTCATTTTTTTATGATTTCCTAGGAAAACTGGAAATAGGTCTAGTGATTTATTAAAATGTGGAAAAATAAATGGAAATACAGTATATAAGGGAAAAATAGAGTTTGTACAATTTTAACAGGCTTATAATATACGATATACTGCTACCTTTAAACTTAAACACAGCCTGAACTCTCTTAGGAAAGCTTTCTTGAAATGTCTTTAAGTAGTCTTCCGGAATAATTCTCCAGCCTGCTTGAAGGACATTCCAAAATTCTCTGGATGTTGGCTGCCTTTTGTTCTTTTTTCTGTCAAATGGTAGCACAGTCAACTTAAAGTTGAGGCTCTGGGGAGGTCGTTCCACAACTGTTAAGTGTCTGTTTTTCAATTGAGGTATGTTTGCAATGCATTGACAGGCTATTTGGCATCATTACTGAAGAATGACAGAAGCCATTGCCAATCAAATAATTTTCAGACGGTATTGCACGGTGGATCGAAATCTCTCAGTACTTTTCTACATTTATAATTCTATTCATTTTGATAAGATCCCCAGCACCAATGGCTGAAATGCAGCTGCAAACCTGCAGTGCCTCCACTTTGTGGTACAGATTACAGTAGACCATCACTCCTGACCTCCTCTGTACATACTGATGACAAATTAAACCAAAAATCTGAAATTTGGTATCACTTCATAAGACCTGATGTCACTGATTTTTAGTCCAGTTCTTGTGTAATTTAGCATACCTCCACCTTTCCTGTTTCCCCTTTCTTAAGAATAGTTTCTTGAAAGTTACCCTTCAACTGAGACCTCAGCTCATGACTGAAGAGGGCATGCTGTGGCATTTTTACTGAGAAGATGGGATAAACAGACTGGAAGTTTTCCATTTAGTGCCATAAGGTTCATATAAAAAAATACTGGTAAACTACTGATACTACTGAAGATAGTTTTTTAGGCTGCCATTGTACAATATGCAAGATTTTTGGTTTAAGCTTAACAGAATCACCTTGTTGGTGTAAAAAAATAGTATCTTATAGCTGTCAAACTGTTATGTTTGGCATTTTTCAAAGATTCAACTGAAGAAATGGGAACAAATTGTGTGTTTTTGTGACAGGCTGCTAGAAGCAAAGTGGCTTAATAAACAAACAAATCATTCTTCTGAAAATGGTCAGGTACAAGGACCGGACTGAAAATGAGTGAACAAGTAGCCTAATAAAGGCTGAGGAGGAAAAAGACTCAAGACTTTTGCATAGTAGTGTAATAAACCCAACCCAACTTAAAAACAGTATGTAACGCTGGATTACCTCAAAATAAATTAACTGATATTTTATGAGGTTAATGAAGCAAAGCAATGCCACATGCTGTATACAGGTTTACTGCTTCACATGTGAGGAAAGAGAGGGACAAGGAAGGAGTGTGCAAGAGAGACAAGGAGAGAAAGAGTCCAAGGCAAGGGAGAGAACGCATCCCTACAAAAGACCAGAACAACAACAACCAAAAAAAATACTGGTGGCAGCCAGTGGTACCCTTCAGTCTCTGAGTAGTTCCTTCTCATTATTACATTAACATTATTTTCAGAAAACTTAATCTCTGACCTTGAGAGAGATTACGTTTTCAACAATACGTGACAACAATACTCTTATATTGAGGTCGAGGTCACTGAGATTCAAACTCATCTGGGAATTTTAGTAGATATACTTGTATCAATTTCAGACTCCTACATCACTGCGTTCTTGAGTTATCACATTAACAAGAATTTAAGAAAACCTGACCTCTGATCTCTGACCTTGAGGCCGAGGTCACTGAGATTCAAAATTATCTGAGATTTTTAGTAGACACACCTATGGTATAAATCTGAACTCCTACGTCGCTTTGTTCTTGAGTTATTCCATTCATAAACAGGGTTTTTTGAACTGGACTAAATAACAGAAGTACCTGAGGCACTGTTTAACTTTTTTCAGTAAGTTAAATGTGTGGTTTGTAAGCTAATGAGTAATTAACGTCCTTAGCTAGCTGGCCAAGACGGGCAGTCGGCTGTTGAAGGGGGAAGTTGTGTTCAGTAGCTAATCTATGCACATGAATGAATTTAGGCCGACTAAAGAAATCACTATATTGTGTTTGAATGTTCATTAAAATCAGTGCTGTAGTTGAGACATTAGCTCTGCTGCTCTGGATGTACTGAACTGAAGGATGTTCAGACGTGCAGCTGAAGGTACTGAAACTGTGTATATGAGAAACAGAGAAAAGTCACCAGGTTCCTCAGTCACTAATGCACCCTGTCATTACTGTACTTTTATTATGAATGCTTTATTATTCTTATTATTATTTATTATGCTTTTATTATGCTGTAAGCTGCAATGGGCTGGACTCTTCTTCGCCTCCTGTGCAGAGCTGATTATTAAATATGTGCAAACAGCAGCATGTTTATGTCTCTCTCCACATCTGTAAGGACAGTAACACCAAATTAAAAAAGCTTGGAGTTCAATAAACACTCATTAATGGTCAATTTTCAGCTCAGATGAGAGGTGGAACATCTTTACGAAATTTTAAAGTCCAGTTGCTTTCTTTCCAAGTGCCTTAGACCAACTCTTTACTTTACTTAACAATAATTATCAATAAGGTATTGTTTTCAAAGTTATAGGTGCAGTACAATGTACATCTTACATCATTTGAGAGAAATAATATGAATTAATATTTGTTGTCCAATATTCAGGCAGCAGATCAGAACACTGGTGATAATATCTCCATCTGTATGCCTCAGTTTTTCTGCAGGTGAACACAATGCTGCAAAACAACTGAACCAGGACTGGAAACCTGCTCCATCATCTCATCTTTGCAGCTCTTCAAAAAGCACCATTGATTCCAAGGAAAAAAATATTCACTTAGATATTTTATTTGTATATAAGGCTTTGGCTTTTTTAACAGTTCACCTGTCAGCAGAAGTCTAGAACTGAAAAAAATGTAAGCGCAGAGCTTCAGATCCTGAAATGTGTCAGGACAGCAAAGGATTAGCTTTATTTCAGATTTGAGGGATAAACTTTACATTTCACCGTTTATAATAATTCTTTTCTCTGTGATTACAGATGCTGCCTGAGATTCAGTCCTCAGCACCCCCAAGTGACAACAGACAAATAATCCTATATATTCACTCTTTGTAGTAACTCCAAAATTAACTGATGAAAACAGTACAAAGACTATAAACTACCACATGATATGCTGTCAGTGAAAGCTGCAGTTGTTTTATTGATAAAGGTAAAGATAACATCCAGGTAACTAGTCTCACTATACAGGCGCATAAACAGTAACTCAGCAGAAAGCTGCTGATCTCAGGCCTGCACAGCCTCTGCTTTTAACACCGACTGTAGTCAGCTGCATGAAGAGGACATGATTTGGAAGGTCAAAGGTCTTTACTTGTATGTTGAACTAAAAACTTTCACACTGTGTTTTGCTAATAGTGTCTTATTTATCATAAAGTAATTAAGAGTCATTCATATAAGAGTAACCAGAGAGGATAATATGCATTTTAAATTATATATATATATATATATATATATATATATAAATAAATCTCTTTCTACAGGACTGAATATAACATCATTATGTAAAAGTCCAGGGCCTCTGTTATCTGAGGATGATGTGCAGTACTGCTAACATTACACAAAGTAAAGGTCGCCATCACATTGTTCACAAAGTGCTGGATTTAACCATCTTCTGTGATGGGTCTACGATGGAGATCTGAAGAAGATTTCCCTCTGAGGGAGCTGCTAGTGAAGATTACGAGTCCTGCTTGATTCCTGCGATGAGCTTCATTCCTCTTGATGTTTCTGAAATTATGTCTCTCTCAGTGGGACAACCGAAAATCTGCCACAGGACAGCAGTGATGAAAGAAAGGGAGAAAGTTTCTCGAAACCTCTGGACCCAGGACACCTAGCTTGGTCCTGATGATCTCCTTCACTCATTTTCCCCAGGTGAACTCTGGATCCTGGTATTAAATGAAAAGAACAAATTATACTTCTATCAAACCTTCCGCTGCTGTGTTTTTAAATCTAACATTTTATTTAAAGTTTCCATGTTACCAAACTGCAGAGTGCTCTGGGAGTATAATGGATCTAAAACTGTTTAACTCTTCATTTTTATATCATCCTCAGTCTTATGTTAAAATCTCAAAGGACAACATTTAGTTCCCAGTTAATTCTGACATTAACGGTAACTCGGGGCCTCTGTAAAGAGTGCAGCTGATGTAATCTTGTGTAAAATAGAATAACAAAATCTAAGGAGTGCTGAATCATTCAACCCAATGAAAGTAACATAGGTGTGTAGCATCACTAACTAGTTAGCAACAAGTCTCTAACACAGTGCATATGCCAAAGGCTAATCTAGCTAACACATTAACAATAGGAGCTACAGAGTGATGTTAGATGTTGTAGAACTATAAGATGTTAAGCTGTGTGTCTTTTTAATTATAGCAACGTGGTTGTACTTACCTTCATTTAACGAACCGTCAGTCGTGGTAAACCCATCAGCAGATATCCTCAAAATTGGAGCAGCTGAGCTATGTAAAAAGTGCAGGTGGGCTTGTCTGCGGTCATGTCCAGCGGGTGTGTGGGTGGGAGTGTGACGCAGCAACTCCACTTCAAGTCACTACTGTTAATACTCTCGCTCCAAAAGTGCAATATGGCAGCCCCCACAAAAAGGTAATTTTGGCTTTATTTTTGTACAATGGGAGGAAGTGGAGCCACGTTGTCCGTCTTTAATTGCTCCACATCTGTAATCATTACCGCAGCGATATTAATACAAATGAAAAAGTGAGCAAATAAGGGAAGGAGATATGTGCCTACCTTTATTGTTACATGGGCTGTTGAAGCTAGCTTGCCCATGTGTCTTGAGGTGACTTGTGATGTAGGCAGCACTTAGCATTTTGCCACAGATGTTGCAGGTCACTTTGCCTTCATGTCTGATCATGTGAGATCGGAGGCGGTCTTTGGTAGCAAAAGCAGATGTACAAGCCTGAGAAAAATGAGAAATCAGGAAATCAGTTGTTTTCTTTTTCAACTTGTATTGTAGTTTCACTTCATTAACAAAACACACTGCAAAAAGGACACTCAAGAAAGCTGCACTAGTTGCTATTTTCTGTGATCATTCTCAAGATTGTTCATGTCAGTTTCATGAGCAGCATGACTGATCAGAAATGTATGTTTTGCCAAAAACCATGGACTATCAGCCACTACAGGGCATTGCAGAAAATGCATATTTGAAGCACTGGTAACTCAGTTATTTTAATATACAGAGCAAACATAGACATTATACAAATGGAAATGAACTGTTTCTGAGTGACAGCTAATCTCTAACCAAAACTGCCCTTTATTGGCCTGTGATGAAGACATGTGACCAAAATGTAAACTTAAAACAAACATGAAAGGATTATGTAGGCAAGAGACCCAGTCATGACTCTTACCGTTACTTGGCACTTAAACGGCCTCTCTGAGGAATGGACGTGCTTGACATGACAGCTTAGATGATCAGGTCTGAAAGGTGAGATACATACATACCAATTTAAGACTGGGTAATGTGGCAGTTACAGTAACTGAAAAATCCAGGCTAAAATGTAATGCAATTATCCTTTTGAATAATATTTTTACAAGAACCCCTTATACTATTAGATTTGCTTTGATGTAAAACCCAAATAACACAAAACAGATCAGAATTCCAAACATTATATTGCTTGTCAGGAAATATAGATGCATGGTTTTCTATCAAGAAGGTAACACAAACTTGATATCTATCGTGGAAAAATCACCTACTTTTATTGAGAAGTTTTATCATTTAATTAAAAAAAAAAGTCAGTAAAATATCCACACAATGAAATATTATGCAATTTAGGATTGAGAAATGCTACATTGCATAAATGGGTCATACTTGTTAGTGTTACTGGGCATTTATAACTTCTGAAAGCAGTGTCAGAGAACCTTAGAGCTGAACTTATGAAGTGATCACACTAGTCTTGGTCAGTTTTCGTTTTTAAACCCCAATTAAACCAGTTAAACCACACGTATCTTTAGCTCACTTTAACTAGTAGGTTTAACAAACAAACAAACAAACAAAAAAAAAGCCTGTGGTGTTTTGCGACAACACCTTGTAAGGTTGAGATTAGGGCTGCGATGATTAATTGAAGTCGAATAACTCTATTATAAAAAATCCTCGACAAAAATGTTTTTGCTTTGATGCTACATTTAAAACACGGCTCTGTAGCACTCAGTTGTTACCAAGTAAACGCAAGTGTTTCACCCACATTTGCGACTAAAAATAGACCTGCAATAGAAAAAATATCTAGGAGCAGGCATGTGAATAAGAATTATGACAACATTAAGCCCATGCAGCCTCCAGTTTTTCAAAGAAAAGACTGATAACACAACAGCTGATGACAATGTTGTTATAGTTTAATGTGCAGTCTGTCTACACCAGGGTTGGGGAACTCCAGGCCTCAAGGGCCAGTGTCCTGCAGGTTTTAGATCTCACCCTGGGTCAGCACACCCGAATCAAATGATTAGTTCATTACCAGGCCTCTGGGGAACTTCAAGACATGTTGAGGAGGTCATTTAGCCATTTAAATCAGCTGTGTTGGATTGAGGACACATCTAAAACCTGCAGGACACCGGCCCTTGAGGCCTGGAGTTCCCCCACCCCTGGTCTACACACAGCGAAGAGCAAAGAGGTGACGCCATTATAGAAATAGTGACCTTGGATAGAGTAAAAGAAAACGTTTTTCCAGTGCCCAAAACAGCAGCGCTGTTACTGTGATCATCATTAAAACCTTTACTGGGAAAAAGCTAGTAAGAATCCTTCATCAAACCACCTGATCAACAAACTGCAAAATGAAGAAAAGTAAACTTTGTAATTGCTCCGTCCACCAGTTTGCTTTGCACAGCAAAAATCTACAGTAAAGCTACAGATGCTAAAATAAAATATGCAGATAAACGGTTAACTTAGTATGATACAATGTTTAAGTGAAACAGCTTTCTGAAGGCTGACGGCATCCGTCCCACTTTCTTTTGCAGTGATGCCTGCAGCATGCGGGCGGGGGGGTCTAAAGTGAGGCCTGGGGTGTTTTAGACCCTATTTCAAGGATTTCATAACATTTTTCATATTTAAAGTGAAATAAAATGAAATATTAATAAAATTGTGTTAATATTTACAAATATAAATATAGATGTTTTTTTGCATGCCAATAAAAATGTACGTGGGCCAGTAAAACTCTCAGCCAACTAACCTTGGGGCTGTTTGGTTGGACACTAAATTAATATTAAATTTCATTATTAACATCTACACCATCATAATGCTGTTTTCAGCAACACAAAATTTTGCATCAAAGCACAGGGTAAACTTCAGAATGCTCACTTTTCTTCATTGCAGCCACCACAGACTCTTTTATAGGCTTACAGAGAAAAACTCATTCAGTAACACACTTAAACATACAGACACACACAGATGCAGAAAAACACATACGCATGAACATGTATGAAATCTACCTCATCCAGAACATACAATACTAAAATTACAGGGTTTTTTTTTCTTGGCAGATGCAGTCTGCAGTTAAACTATTAAAATACTACAATTTATAATTTGGAAATCTTTGAGCATTTATTTAGGAAAGACCTGTGTTTTTTCCCCTCTTTTGAATATTTATTAATGCTCATTAATAAAAAAAATTCTTATCCGATTAACCGATTATTTCATAGAATACTTGATTACCAAACTGAACAATAGTTGCAGCCCTAGTTGAGATACCAGTCTGTTAAAATTTGTCAGTACCTGTACACATAGGTATATATTAAAGGCCATAATAATTTACACTTTAATTTAATTAGTGTAACTTTTAAGTCACCAGAATGTATATTTCAAGTTGTGAAATCACAAAATATGACACCTTTTTAAGGTGGCTTTTATACCCCTAGTTTCAAGCTCCATTTCTAGTAGGTTAAAGTCAAAGTAAACTTTAAGTGTCTACAGCTTTAAATAGAACTGTTGCTACACCCACTCATTTCACCAAGATGTCACTGACAGAAAGTAGCCACTGAAAGCAGCACAAAACTTTCAGAAAAAAACACCACAAAACTTGGGTGTCTATGTCATTCAGTAGTAGACTGCAGTGAGTTGAGTGGTCATTCCTTTTTTGTATAGAACCTCTGCACTGGTCTTCCAGGTCAGTCTATTGTTGATGTGGACACCCAGATATTTCTCCACCTTCTGGAACAGAAGGTTTTGGAGACACATGACTTAAATTAACTTGTCGGCCATTTTTGATATGAAGCAATCCTGACACATCAAATGATTAAAAAAAACGTACTAAACATTATGTAGATGAGGTTAATTATAGTAGTTTATCTACTACTACTACTTATATACAGTTGTGTTCAAAATGATAGCAGCGGTTTCAAAACGTGAGTAAAGCTCAGAAGTCCTTAAAATATTTTTGATTGGCATTCATTGGGAACACTGCACATTATATCTTACAGGAAAACATGAAGAAAAGACACCAATATTTTAATTACTTCCCAGAAAATGAAGGAAAACATGATATTGGGCTGTTCAAAAAACAAAAAAACAAAAAAAAAAATAGCAGTGTCTGCATTTTTCATTACAAACTCAAATATTTACTCAATAAACTGAAAAAACATTAAGATTTAGCATCCCTGTGTATCACTAAACTAATATTTAGTGGTATAACCACCGTTTTTGAGAACTGCTACACATCTGTGCTGCATGGAGTCGACCAACTTCTGGCACCTGTGAACAGGTATGCCAGGCCCAGGATGATTTGACAACCTGCCACAATTCCTCTTTCTTGGTTTTGCCTTAGAAACAGCATTTTTGATGTCAGTTTTCTATTGGATTAAGGTCCGGTGATTGGGCTGGCCATTCAATAACCTTAATTTTGTTGGTCTGGAACCAAGATGCTGCTCGCTTACTGGTGTGTTTGGGGTCGTTGTTTTGTTGAGACACCCACCTCAAGGGCATTTCCTCTTCAGCATAAGGCAGCATGACCTCTTCAAGTATTTTGATATAAGCAAATTGATCCCTGGTATGTGATAAATAGGCCCGACACCATAGTAAGAGAAACAGCCCCATATCATGATGCGTGTACCACCATGCTTCACGGTCTTCAGAGTGTACTGTGGCTTGAATTCAGTGTTTGGGGGTCGTCTGACAAACTGTCTGCGGCCCTTGGACCCAAAAAGAACAATCTTACTTTCATCAGTCCACAAAATGTTTCGCCATTTCTTTTTAGGCCAGTCGATATGTTCTTTGGCAAATTGTATCCTCTTCAGCATGTCTTTTTTTTAACAGTGGGACTTTGCGGGGGCTTCTTGCCGATAGAT
>VVHJ01019758.1:2060-14967 GCA_015107715.1 Tylochromis polylepis
ACGCCAAAAAAATAAAAAAAAAAAAAAAAAAAAAATCCACCAGGAAAAGAGACGGGTGCAGCAAGGTGGAAGAGTGTTAAAGGGGCGGCTTCCTCACACCATCTGCGAGGAAGATGGCGGGATTTGCCATTTTAAAGTATTTTTGAAGGGTTGCCAGGCGACAGTATCCATGAAGAGGTGGGCCTCAGGGTCACTCGGTCATCACGTTGACACCATGGTTAACTGTGGGTCTTGACAGTTGCAGTTTGTATGAAATGGGTCAGGTCAGGGATTAGCAGTCAAACAAAAGCTGATCTTAAAGCTGAAAAAGCAGCACTTTAGAGCAGCAGTTCAAGTGGAACAGAGCCGGGCTGATGCACTGGCAAGCTTTCAAGCAAGTAAGAAACACAACAGACTTCATCAAGTAGAAAAATTCAACACATGTAGACAAAGCCCTGCGCTCTGCTGTTGATACTGAGGTTGCTCATCGGAATGATTTTACAATCTCTCTGGAGTGTTGACAGCAGTGACTGGGAACCCCTGGTCAAAAATTCTGTTACTGTGAATAGTTAAGTTAGTAGATGATAAACTGATGTCTAAAAAGGCAAATATGAAACATTATTTTGAATATTTTAAGCAAGATCAGAGCACTCTCTCTGCTTAATATAATTTTGGAGCAAAATAAAAGTTTGGGCACCCCACAAGATTTGACCTCTCGGATAAGTTTTGCCAAGGTTTCCAACCTTGATTACTGTAGCTTGTTAGGCCTATTTTCTTATTCAGTCATAATTATGGAAATTCCCTGGGGATGTTTAATAAATACTCAGACTCCTAAAACCTTGTCCCAACAACCAGCAGCTGCCTACTACTCTCAAGAAAAGAGAATAATTGATGCCCTCAAAGCGCGACTACAAGAAAATTGTAGTCGTGCTTTTTTTCAAGTAGAAGCTTTCTTACTTTGTAATGGAATTAAGAAATGGCAGTTAACAGAAAGTAGAGGTCAGGCTGAAAGAGCTGCTTGAGTAATTGCTAGAAAACCAAATCAGAATCTTTTTTTCTTAAATAGACATTTGGAGTGGGTGCAGATTTTCATGAAAAGAACACCTGTCAAACTGTAGCACTATTTTAGACGGACCGTGGTTTGGGTTTATGTTGCAACCAGTGACATGACAGACATTTCACTGTTAGAGGAACCAATGGATTCAATTAAATACCAACTAGAAAAAGTGGATGGCTTCTACAGCAGGAAAATGACCTTAAACACACCTCAAATTCCATAATGTGCAACCTCAAGAAATCCAAGCTAAATGTTTTATCACGGCCTTCTGACTGGGGACAGTCCATCAATGAAAACTTGTAGAATAAATAAATCTCTAACAGTAATGTATGCCAAATGCTCCAAAAATCTCTGACTTCGGAGTATTTAGCAAACAAAATAGAACAAATACTCTTAGCTGGCTTTACACATTATCACTGCTTGTAAATATTTTTAAAGAAATGGCGGAAAAGAAATGTGCCAACTTCTTTAACTTTTTCTCTTTTTTTGTGCCAGATGGGCACGATCATCTCTAGACTTGACAGAGGATGATCAGAAAAAGAGAAAATGTCCATTGAGAGGCAGTTCTATGGCCAAAAATGTTTTGTTGGTGGCACAGATTGGAGGAAAAGACTGCTTCAGACAACTTCAAGCTAATAGGAAGGCAACACTAACTCAAATATCTACCTGTTACAACCATGATATGCAGAAGAGCATCACCGAATGTGGAACATGTTGAACCTTGAAGCTGATGGGTTACATTAGCAGGTGTCACTACTGTCGGCTGCTATTAACATGAACCTGAGGCTATGTTTTATTCAGGCTGAAAACCAAAGGTCGTCAAACCTGATACTAGCACAATGTACCTAATATAATGTCCAATGAGTGTGCGTCATTACTACACTAATTTATGTGCATTTAGTTAATGAATCAGAAAATTTATTTTTTTCGCTTGGTGGTGTTTTACTCAGACTAATAGACCATAAACTGGAAAATTATTTAGTCTACTGGCATTTATTGCCCAGAATACTAGGAAGTGTGGTTGAAGGAAGTGTGGGTTAACAAAGAAAGCTGATAACCACCATTCTGATACCTTTCATTAATGATTTGTGTTGTTGAGCCGGATGACACAAAGAAAGCCTTGCTATATTAAATTTACTTTGGATTACACTCTCATGCATCGGCACACCACAGCACACTCACTTGTAATAATGCTCTACGAAATTATTAGTTAAGTAGAATATTCCAACACCTCTGATGCAAGTGTTTCCCAAAAATTTGGATACAGGTCATTTTCAGTTTGGGTAGAAGTAGGAATAGGTGGCCCAAAGCATTCAGATATTTGAGCTTCATGAAGGTGGATGATGTATGAAACTGGAAAAAACATGTGTGTCCTTCATTCAGCAAAATCAATCACATAAAATACCCATATGGAGCAATGATGTATTGAAGGTTTTTGTGAAATATGTTGCGTTCAATCAACATGGGGACACCGAGCAACCTTGAGGTTTTTTGGCACAGATGGTCAGTCAATTACTGTAAACAAGAACTTTTCACTTTTACAAAGACACAAACAGGAAAGATTATTTAATCTTTTTTTTCTTGCCCTGTGTAATATCATCAGACTCCGGCAAAACTGACGAGAACTTGTTTTTTCCAGGTTAGGCTGACAATTACCTGGACAGCCTTCTGAGACTGGATGTCAACTATGAGCACTCGATCCAAGGTTGGCTGTGTCACATAAATAAACTTGTCCTTGATGTTGACCGCCGATGACCACACACACCTCTGAACCGCCTCTCCTGGTGAGGTGGGGCACACTTCCTCCTGCAAAAACAAAGGCGCACGCGCACACACACACACACACACACACACACACACACACACACAACAGTGAGCTAATTGTTTTTCATATTACAGGGAAATACGTCTCATTAAAAAACAATTACCTTCACCTAGTCGTTTTTCTGTGTTGTTTACTACCTGCAGTCTTATCACCTATGCTGATGCGAGTCATGCTATCTTGGCAACTTGGATAAATGAGCTTTACGTGGTCCAGCGAAATCTCTGTAATCACTCCCACTTGTCCGCACATATTCTTCAACACAAAACCCGCGGAAAGTCTACGGCTGTTCAGCTTCCACTCCTGGCAGCTCTCGCCTTCCTGGCTAACAGGAAACTCAACCAGCCTTCTGGCTCCGGAGATTTCCACCTCTCACCCCCTTCCCTAGTCATCCAGTCCTCCAGGCAGTGCCCAGTCATCCATTTCAGACTCTGTGGGACAATTTTGGGAGCTGCAAGGATAAATGAAGGGCTCTGGCATGGCGGGATGAACTCGTTCGCTCATATTTACAACCACAGAGGCAGCCCATGACAGGTCCCTTTTCACTGGCCAAATTTTCTTGGTTCGTGGGTCATTATATAATGTATGAACTTGACTCAACTTTATATAAAGAATGAGGGGGGAAAATGGAGAGGAGGGATCTAAACTCTACTGCCGACCTCCCCAGTGATGTCGGCCGTGTCTTATCTGTAGGTTAATTTGCAAAGAAAATCACCCAGCTAAGAGGTCATTTCAAGAAGCTAATCACTAAATCAATGACACTGCTTTGAATTTTCTGGCTCCATCACAAGGATTTCAATTCTCTGTGACTACATTGTCTAGGTGCAGTGCCATCTGTTGCTGTTTATTCCAAAACAGGTCAGAGGAGTTCGTTTTAAAAGGCAGAAATCCTTCCACTTTGTGAAGTAATCGTTGAGTCATTGTTATTGAACCTTGCGACACCCCTGCAGACCTACGCTGTGGTCATTTTGCTGCTAGGGGGGCTGTCAATATCCAACTTATTGCACCTTTAAGAAGTGAGAAGTCGAACATCTGATGCCCAGCCGAGGGTGTGAATGGAGGCGGCTGTAATCCTCTCTGTATATGTGTGTGTCGCATATGTCAGTATGTGTGTGGGTGCAATCCATGTATGCAATTTATGTGGTAACTGACAGGTTTTAAAGACTGCAAAGATTTGTTGTACCCCTTTATGATGGAAATGACTACAGTCTGATATAAAACAATATATATCTTTTCATCAAATACGGCAGTAGGACATGCAGCAGTGAATTCACACTGCGGCGTTGCATTTCTTTAAAAGATATTTTAAAAAAAATACTAGTGTGCAGTTATATTTAGAGGATTTTTACTGTCTACACTTGTGAATGTGGATGATGACATTTAAAGAGCTGCTGTGAGAAATATGAGGGTTCTGATATTCTCCAGCTAAGCCGCCGGATGATTTGTAGAGCTAGTACATTTGTGACACATAAGTCGTCTGTGGGGAGGGAAAGTGCCGAAAACAGTGAAGCAGCAACATCCAGAAGTGTCAAAAAGAGAAACTTTGTGGTAAAGTCACGGCACAATCGTGTCTAATCTCTTGAGGTGTTCCTCCAAGCTCTCAATCCAAACTTCTGTACTCTTATATTATGACGTGATGCAACTTTCACAATATTTTTTTTTTGCATGTACTGACAGCTTAGTTGGACCAGAAGCTTTTAGAGGATTCTCCAAGCACATTTTTCAAAAAGCTATAGGTGAGTTCCAACTAGTATTACCCTAAAGTGTTTTTTTCTTATTGAACCGGCATGCTAATTATCACCCTTGAGAGTATACAAGGTCCTCTAGGAACACACGAGACTTAGTAAACACTTCTGTTAAAATTAAAGAAAAATAGAGAGGGTGGTCAAGCTGCTGACTGGGTCCCGTCAGTTTTGTAAAATAAATGTGGTGTTTCTAAAATTCCAATTATTATATTTTATTTACTCTTTGACTGTTTTATGAATAAAATTATCATAATAAATTGAGCTCTATATGCATATATAAAATGCATTTACATAAGCTAAGCATTTGGGTTCTCTATGCTCCTTCTGCTCCAGAAACACCAACAGCTACTCTTCCACTCTTTGTTCAGTGTCATTTCCTCATGGTCACACCACACCCCCCCGGTCCAGTTCTGTTACTACTGCAGGAGGACCAGCCATCTCAGACGACGTCTGGATCTGGCCGACGTCGTGTGGCTCATCCTTGGGGCTAAGTCAAAGTCTCAAGTCTGTTCTACCCCTGAAACACCAAGCTGCGAGTCCTAATAAAGAACACTAAAAAATGTGGATGTACCGGGCTCTGGTGCAGGTAGAACGCCGAGTGGAGTGCCAGGTGGAGGAGGAAAATAGTGGCGCAGTCTACAGCGTGGATATGGAAATTATTTTTATTTCTGTCTGTGAAGGTTCTCAGTCATCCAGGTCATCGTAGTCTAAGGAGCTTGGAAAGAAAAGCATCTAGACTTCTTTAAGTTTCCTTGAAGACGTTTCACCTCTCATCAGAGAAGCTGCTTGGATGAGAGGTGAAATGTCTTCAAGGAAACTTAAAGAAGTCTAGATGCTTTTCTTTCCAAGCTTCTTAGACTATTTTTATTTTTACTGTATAAAAGAACAAGAGCACAATGGTAAAGTGCAAACTGCGAGGTTTCTTTGTGCTGGTTTTCATCTTGGCTTTGTGTTCATACCTATATACTAAGAGAAAGATCACATATTAGGATAATAAGACATCCATTCGAGTTTCTTTGATTTAACCTTTACTAACACCCAATAATGTGGAATGTTTAGTAAACGTGAATTTTTTCTGCCTTTTTCTGTCTTAATTACTGTAACTCACTTATGATGTGGATCCCACACTCTTCCATAGGCCATCTTCAACTGCTCTAGAATGCAGCAGCTAGGCTGCTAACAAAAACTAGCTATATTTTTGCTTCCCTTTACAGGCTTTCGGTTCCAGTGAAATTCAGAATTCATTTTAAAATTTTATTAACAACATAAAGCCCCACATGGCCCTAGTTCCAGTTTATACAGGGACATGTGCTGAGACATTATTGCAGCCGTTGGCCTCTGCGTTAATCTGTACACGCCCTTTTAACTGTTCCATTTTGAGGTTGTAGCTCCTAAATGTTGGAACAGGTGGACTGAATGTGCGGTTTGTTTTAAACGACTGCAAAAAGCTTATTTTTAATAAGTTTTCTGCAGTCGTTAGTTTTTAATCTTTTTGTCCTTTTTCACAACTCTTGTTCTTCTAATATGCAGGAGTGAATGTAAGACTATCTTTGACTCACATTTTTATATTTGGACATGTACACCTATCTTTAATTTGTGGTTTTCTCCAAACTGTGAAGCCCTTTGTATGTTTTAAAAGGTGCTATAAAAAATAAGCTATTGTTATTGTTTACAGTAAACATTACAGCAACCACCGCACTTGACATAACCCTGTAGCATAGATTATCAGATATGTTATGAGTTTGTTTTGTTTTCTAAATTGTCCTTTGTTCCACAGGAAAGCCAAATAAAGAGACTTCCTCAAGCAGAATTGGACATCATTGTGTTTTCTTCAATACGACATGTATCGCAGTTGAGCGGTCTATATGGCGGATTTGGGTAATGGATTGGCTGTGAATAAGCAATCAATCCTCTGTGATGGAGAAAACGTGAGCACTGTGCTGGGAAACAGCCTCATGTGTTCACACCGCAATCCACCAAGACAAGAGTGGAGTGCTGCAGTGATTGATATCCTAATACAAACACCTCTCGGAGGAACGCTTGGCTGATTGTTGCACGTTCATGGCATCGCTTTATGTATAACAGCCGTCCAATCAGTGCAGGGCTCCTGGATGAAAGGCAGCTCAGAGGAAAGCTGCTATTCGAGAACACGTGTAAATCTAACAGGTATCTATCAGCTGGGTGCTTTGAATGTTTTGCTGCTTGAAAGCTTCAGTGATAAACGGTGTCCCAGTGGGGAGGTTCGGTGTAAACAGTCCACTGCCATGCTAAACTCACTCTGACTGCATGAGCTATGATAGTGAATTAACACCATGACCCAGTGGGTAGCCTATGTGTCCAGTGGGCATTGTTTTCTTCAACTATCCATCCATTTGTCCATTTCCTACCACTTATCAGGATCCAGGTCATGGGGCAGCAGTCCAAACTTAGATGCCTAGACCAGCCACTGCTTCCAGCTTGATACATCTCTCCAGCTTTCTTGGGTATACCCCTTGGTACCCCTTTGGAGATATGCCCAAAACACCTTACCTTGAAGGCATCTTAGTCAGATGCCCTTTTCGGAGAAGTGGAGGCTTTACTCAAGAATGACTCGACTCCTCACCCTCTGCTATGCCCAGACACCCTTTAAAAGAAGCCAATTTCTTGAATCGGCAACATTGATTTGCTTTTTTCTGTCGCTGAAGGTTGTAGACACAAATGAATCTAGGAACCCAGACTGACCAATAAATCGACAGTCTCATCTTCAAACTCGGCTCTCTCCACTTCAACAGATCAGTACTGCATCCACATCACTACGCTGCAACAGGCTGCCTGTCAATCTCTTGCTTTACTCTTCCCCCATTAGTTATCTGACGGAAACAAAATAATGACACTTATTTTAACAATGTTAAGAAAATGACCGTTTGAGCCCATTGTTTTCACAGGTTTACAGAACACGTTTGTTTTTCTTCCTTCAGTGAAAAAAGCTCTAATGAAATGACCGGGTAAATGGGGAGGAGATGATGGAGACCAATTGGTGGGTTTGCTTTTGTTCTTTTGGTATGGAGTTTGCATATTCTCCTGATGTCTGTGTGTGTTTTCTAGCTTCCTCTCATAATAGTTAATCCTAAATTGGCCACGTGAATGGCTACATGTCTCTCCATGTTAGCCCTGCCCCCTCCACCCTAGCTGTTGGGATGGATTTTTCCACCCTGGACGACTCTTCTGGTCTAGTCTGATATCTATTGTCTTTGGGGTTTCTCTGAAAAGCTTTCAAATTAATCTATACTGCAATGGAAAGCTTTAGGTACATTAATTTGAAAATCAGGAGAAAAAGAAGGACATTGCAGCATTCCCTCTGGATCTGTCGCTGACAGAGTAAGATAATAACACCATCATTTATCACACACGTGTGTGAGAAAATACAGATCAATATTTAAATCATATTTGCAAGGACTCATATCAACATTGGATAGTTTAGGGACCATCAAATGTTCAGCAGGATGCTGAACCTTCACAGCTTAGCTGACTCTGATCCTCAGATAAATCCAAATGTTCACAGAAGCTGTCACTCCATCAGACAACAGGGCACTTGTTGTGTAGGATATAAATAGTGACTAGCACATTACATGCTTTTCAGAAAGACTAACAAACACTCCTATTTGTCCACAGGATTCCAATGTAAAACACTAACATCCAAACACTTACATTTTTGATCTATGCAAGCCAAGGGCTTGCAAGACTATTCAAGCACCGCTTCTCGTCTTTTCTCATTAAATTAACTGGTTCATTGACAAGATTTTCCAAAGTAAAAATAAAAATTTTACAAGGAACATTTCACAGTGTTGTGAGTTCCTGGCAGGCACAAATCATAACAGTCTTTTGGACTTTAGGAAAAGAAATGGGTTTTGCAAAGTGATTATGCGGAGAGGCATGAATTTATATTAAATAATGTTGTTAAAATTATGACAATTAAACTTGAAATATAGGTTAGGTGCTATTAATTTTCAGCATTGGAGTTCTGACACTTATACAAAGGAAAAGCAAAATACCCTGTTAAATACACCATAGAGGTCTCCTTTTATGCTGCATGTCGGCAAAGATATCACAATGTGGCTCACGCAAGTGTTTTTTTTTTTTTTTTTATATATAGTTTTGGCAGCTCTATGGCTCAGGGAAACCTGGCTTTTGGATACATTAACAATGTTTCTAACCAGAAATCCACTGTTGGTTCAGGTCTTCTGTAAAAATGTATTAAAAAATAATTACTGTAAATAATAACTGTAAATGTAAAGGATTTACATGCTACGTCACTGCTTTAGAAATGCATTGCAAACTATGATCTGTTCCAACTGCAAGGCCCAAAACTGACACTCGATATTCAATGAGAATTTAGCTACTTTTTGAAGACTGCAACCTTCTCCAATCCCCCACCTTATGACTGCATATAGCCATGGTAGACCTCTGATATGCTAGCTTTGCCTGGTTGAGTTTTCACTGTACTTTTAGATGTCTTTACACGTCTTGCCATTTTATTGGTGGCTTACAAAAAAAAACTCTGGCAGCATTACTGCCACCTTGTGACTGGACTTGGGCTTTACATACATTTTTAATGACTGAATTAAAAGGACAAAAAAAGGTCAATGAATCTTAAATATTTTCTGACCACTCACCTGCAGAGCCAGCAGCTTCTCACTGGGTTTAATGTGCCGTTGTATCTCACATGCAACCGGCTGAATGACTTTGATCCCATCTTCATAGAACACATAGAACATGTTGCCAATGCCGAGACCTGCGATGGAGTAACAACAGCGCTGTTATATACGTGAAAAAGCTTATGAGACTGCACAGTATGAACATTTAGAACGGAAATAAGCATAAGACATTGTTATCTACTCTCGAAGCATCAAATCATTTAATCCTTCTCATCACAGTTCAGTAACCCTATTACAGAAATTCAATTAACTCAGTTTAATGAATGCTATAGTGGAGCAGAAGCAGTCTAGACGTACCTTCTTCTCGCCACAAAATGTTTGCCACTGCGAGGGAGGAAAAAGAGGAAAGCACAGATGAAAATAAATGCAAGAATCAATAGTGTCCCTTTGTGAGAACTAACACCCAAATACTGACTCCTGTTGAGGCAAAGAGGAAAGCAGACCACATGAAAGTTTTATGGAAGCTGTCTGTCTGACACCTACTGCAACAAACAATCGATGGAGTCCTCTGCTTGGAAATAATTTGATTCCAAACACTGGAAAATGGAGTGCAGGCAACAACAAGTACTGTAAAACAGCTTATGATTTTTGGATGCTGTAATCTTACACAGAGAGAAGAAAAAAAAAATCTTAGACCTCAGATGATCATCCATCAATATGAGCGTTATGGGTAAGCTGCCTTAGACACCCATGAGTAGTCCACAGGTTTCAGGCTCAGATGATTATCATAAGTCATTAGGAAGGATTAATGTGCTGCTTCTTCAGTGGCATGAAACCTGTTTTGGCTGCTATAACAGGTAATTTCTCATTAAATTCACTTAGAAGTGACTAATGACATGAAATGTGGGATGAAAGCCACATAACACCCTCAATGTTCACTGGCGACCTAAAACACAGACTGACAGTGGGCTTTCAAAGCAGCTGCTGGATACTCGGAGAGAAAAGATGACATTATAAGACTAAATAGTGAGAAGAAAATCTAAAGCTATTATATACTTTCTATGTAAAGATAAGAGTAAATTCTTCTACTAAATCATTCTCATCCCCCAACCCACCACCACTACTATCATCTCACACTGGCTTTTAACGGTGACCTTCTCTCATTGTTCATGTGTCCCCCAGTCTTCTCTCTGCTTCCATTCCATCTTCCATTTTCATGCATTTTCCGTCTACAAACCAATCTCCAGGCCAATTCACATCCGATTCTAATCTCGCCCCTATTGCAGTGCTCATTCCCGCAGCCTCTTGCTCGGGTGGACGGATACAGAGAAAGAAAAGGGAGCTGAGACAAAGCCAACCAGACACCACTGTGCCGTTAGTCAGCCTTAATCTTTCAAAAGTGCTTTGTCAAGTCTTTCCTGTGCACTCTTGCATACCTTTTAGCTCATTAAAAGTTACACAAAAGGAGCGGGGTGTATAGCGGGGTCTGGAGGATCGAGGAAGGAAGGAAGGCAAGGACAAAACAAAAAGGAAAACAATACAATTTATTTGAGATCTGCCAAAAATGGAAAATGGAAAAGAGGAGCTGAGATGAGATCTTGTGTGCCCCGGTCTTTTCCAATAGTCCACAGTATTGATGCTATTCATCACTTGGCAGAAACACTGTGGCTGTTCTGCGCATACAAGGAGCCCATACATCAACTTCATCATCCATATAACAAAACAAGCTGGCTGCCACTGTAGGCAGTGAGTTCACTCTTTCTGGCTGTAATAACTATGTTTCCACTGGGCTCCAAACATCGGGGACACCACGCTCACTAGCCAGTCTGGCCTCCACAGTTCCTACCCGTCAGCAAGGTTACATAAATTCAATTTGTTTACAAGAGCACGCTGCTGCGACAGTGGGCCAAACAGCCTGTGGTGTTCACCACAGTGGCATGGCAGAAGACAGTATAATACAGCTAAAGTAATTGGGTCACAGTAGATGCAAATGTAAAATGTAATTCAAGATGACTGCCTTAGGTGTTCAGCTTTTTATTGCTCTTTCCAGGTTTTCTTTAAGAAGTTTCTTGGAAAAACTGACCCAAGACTTGTGCTTTAATTATAAGCTCTACACACGCACACTTTCTTGACAGGTTGCAAGTGCAAAGTCTGCTCGCTCCATTATATAATCAGAAAGTGAAAAAATAATGCTCGAGAAAGCAGGGAAAAATATCATTCTCTATCTTCTTTCTTTCATCATCTACACTGATACAAAAGTCTTTTGAGAACACTGATAGCATGCAGAGCAGGTACACCACACATTTGTGCTAAGCCAAAAAGATTTTTGGATGTGCCTGCCAACTCCCACTTGCAGTACATTGAGGCCTGGATCAAGATGCCTTAGGACTCTCTCCTTTGGGTCTTAGCCAAGCCCTATAAACCTGAATATCAGCAGAAATTTGTCTTTATCAACAGTGTCTAATACTACTTTTCAAATGCTCCTTTTTAAAAAATGAATAAGTAAAAATACATGTTCCTTTTTCCTACAACCCCAAACTGTTCTCTTCTTAGAATTTTCTCTGTACTGATTTTCAGAATTAGGTAGCTGACCAATTTTCTTGTAGTCTTTTTCAAGAAAGAGTATTTTTTTTTTAATTTGCTCTGTGCTATGAGTGACACTACCTAGATTTTCAATTTCAATTCAATTCAATTCAGTTTTATTTATACAGCGCCAAATTACAACAACAGTCACCTCAAGGTGCTCTATATTGTAAGGTAGAAAACCCAACAATCATGTGACCCCCTTTGAGCAAGCACTTTGGCGACAGTGGGAAGGAAAAACTCCCTTTTAACAGAAAGAAACCTCCAGCAGAACCAGGCTCAGGGAGGGGCGGCCATCTGCTGCGACCGGTTGGGGTGAGAGAAGGAAGACAGGATAAAAGACATGCTGTGGAAGAGAGACAGAGATTAATAACAAGTGTGATTCACTGTAGAGAGGTCTATCAACACATAGTGAGTGAGAAAGGTGAATTAAGAAGAAATACTCAATGCATCATGGGAATCCCCCAGCAGCCTACAACTATTGCAGCATAACTAAGGGAGGATTCAGGGTCACTTGATCCAGCCCTAACTGTGCATGTGTGTACTACAGTACTTTCAGCATACATAAAAAAAAAAAACCACTCTGGCTTTGCCACACAAGAAATCTGGATTTTGCCTTACTGTCTCTGATTTAAAGTGAAAAAAGCTCAGGAATTTACTTGAAACCTCATTTAGAAGTCAATTATAAATCTAGGGAAGAGGGTCAGGAGGTAGAGCAAGTCATTTACTAATCAGAAGATTGGTGGTTTGATCCTTCGCTGCTCCAGTATGCACGCCAAATATCCTTGGGTAAAATACTAACCCCAAGTTTCCCTCCGATGCATCCACTGGATTATGAATGTCAGATAGAAAGCAGAGATGAAGTTCCCATCACAGAGAGAGAGTGAGAGGGCTGTTATTGTCTGATACTGCTACAGTTTCAGTGACAAAAACCAAAAAAAACAAACAACTTAGAGCCAGAAGTTAACCAGGTTTGTAAAAATATGAAAATGTAGTTAAACCAACTAGTGTTAAAACACACACACACACACACACACCCACACACACACACCAACACACACACACACCCACACCCCCACACACACAC
>VVHJ01019766.1:1938-16664 GCA_015107715.1 Tylochromis polylepis
AAATCTTAGTAGGGCACCGACTACCAAAGTTGCTACTGTCTCATGTCGGCTACAACCAGAAAACAAAACTGCCGGCATGTAAAGCCCTCTCACTGTACAAATGATTCTGCAACATGCAGTGTGTTTACCCATCATTTTGTGTTTCACATGGTTTAGCTTTACATTAATAATCTATCCCGTGTGGTGAATATACTGCTCTAGGTTTTGAATTACTGAGTGAACAGAACAAAAAGCACTTTTTCATCGAAACCTGTCATTTTTTTTTTTATTTTTTTTTCTGTGAAGGCGGTCTTCAGTAAGAGTGAATTCATTTGCCTCAAGGAGGGAAGAGCTGGGGTTGGAAGATAAAATCTTCCAACCCCTTATAAAGGCAATATTATTAAACACATTTATGCTTTTTCAATCTTTTTTGTTTTGTTTTGTTTTTGTAAACTGCTGTTTACCTAAAATGGATATTTCATGGTTGTCAGTTCAAATATGAGTTGAAGAATGAGCAGTTTGGGTTTTTATTTGTTGTTTGTAGTTTCAGCACTCTTAAATCCAGGGCTGGGTCCACTTTACTTTTAATTCAATTTATTCAGAAATTTTCCCCATCATGGGGAAAGTAGCATGAAAAACAAGAGATGAAACAAACAGAACCTGTGAATTTGAAAGATGAAAATAAATTATTTGGAAGTCGTGCTTGCATAGATTTTGAAATGATTGAATTAAAAGTGGACTGACACCGGTAATGCCACTCAGAAATTCTGTTTAGGGGAAGATGGAGAACTCCCCCTGTCCTGCCATGCAGGTCAGCCTTGATATGCACACTAAGCCAGAGGAATGGTCTACTAGTTCTTTTTTTTTTTGAGATGAGAAATATTAAACTGAGACCTCATGGAAATTGACCATGAATTATTTAATAAAGGTTCTCTAGTTTAAGTGATGAAGCCTGGTGTTTTAATCCATCACTATCTGGGGGATAATCCTTATGATCTTTTAGTGATACGCTCACTTTTCCTGTACGGCCTCAACAGTTTTAACATTGTTTTACCATTGTATTTCCAACGTTTAGTTGGATTGCCATGAAAGTTGGTACACAGTACATCTCGGGTCAGTATTATTGTGATTTGTTGCCGAAGAGCAAGCAAATTTGAATATTGATGGAGCATTTTAATTTTACTTGCTCTGCTGCGTGGATGTTTTTGGCTTGGTACCAGAGAGCACATTTCGGGTTAAACCTGAGGTCTTTTAGCTCTTTAACTCCCAGTAGAGCTTATGGACTGGTCAGCTGCTTCATGGGTGCTTTACTATCATAAGAGCAAGATTGATCAGTTTTGCTCAGAGATATAGCTCTTTTATTGCTGATGATGAGATTAAGTTTTGGGGTTTGTTTTTTTTATAAGACTTTCAAGAGTAAGTTTTAAAGAGAGGTGAGTGTGTGTGTGTGTGTGTGTGTGTGCAGTGAGGTTAATCTAAATGTCGGTTTTCAGTGATTTTCTTTGATCAAGGAATTGTGTTCATTTTCTTTCTTTCTGCTTTTTAGCAGTTGGGGCAGAAAGAGCAAGAATCTACCGTATTCTCTGAATAGTGTTTAGTTCTGTTAATGTCTGACCACACTTTAAATACTAACTTTTTTTTGCTGTTCATTCAAAAATATTTTATGTCTGAATACTCATGTTTCTTTAAATTTAGCAGTTATAGATGGCCAACAAGGCCTGGGATAAATTCTTTCTTTCCTTAGGGATACATATAGATTATTATACAGGATGAAAAGAGTGCAATGATGAACACTAATGAGGACAACCATGGCTGGAAGGTTAATTCAGGTAATGTGATTGGTGGTCTACCTGACATAAAATTGGACATGGAATTTTCCACTGCAGCAAGCCTCAATTATTCTGTATTACAAACGGGAACAAACGCCAAAAAGCAGTCTGCAGGTGCACTTTAGCCAAGGATCAATTTAAGTTTGGAACAGTGAACCAGTTAACCCAGTTTTTGTTTCCTTAAAAAAAAATATTAATAAGCACTAACATAATGCATAAACATTACAATAACTGACTGGATGACTGTGACCATGTCGACATCTGCTGGTTATACACCGTGGCTGCCAGCACAGCTAAAAGCTTTGCCAAAACTCCCATCAGGCTTGGGCCCCTGCTGGTACAACACTACTCAGCATTATGCACTGCAGGGTGCATATGATGGCTACAAAATGAGCATACAGCACCGCATGAATGCACTACTGGACAGGAGCTCATATGAGCAAGTGCATGAAATTAAAATGTGAAATAGAAATGCATGTGGTGGCTTTTCCTCAAATGATTCTGTACAGTCTGTGCTGATAAGTGGTTTTTTTTCTGTCCCAGGATAAAAGCACTGACCTGACAAACGAACAGAAAAAGGCAACTCCACACACACGAGGTGTAATTAAATGACAATTTCTTTTTGATTCATGCTGATTAAGTACAATGTGACGTTATCATAATGATATCTAAATTTTGCTGTTCCCTGAAGATATGCTCTAATTTAATGAGAAAGCCTGAAACTTCTTTAAAACATCCATAATAAATGAATATTAGCATTAATAATTATTTATAAAATTACTAATTTGTACAAACGTGACAATAGGAAAAGACAAAAAGATATACAAATTTTAAATAATGGCACGTATTGTGGAGCAGCTTCAAAACTGGATACAAAGATTCATACAAACAAGAGGGTAAAATGGTATTTAAACAAATCTACAAGCAGTTTTTGCTGCTTTTTTTTTTTGTTGCTACATTAACAAGAATCTTCTTATTGTCTTCTAAATGTTATTCAGTTGCCGAGTGCTTTATCGAGGTTGGTCTTGATGGCATCAAGGAAGTCTGTCGTGTTGACATAGTGTTCATTTAGCTTGCAGCTACAATGGAGAGGGTAGACAGTGCAGAGATTATAAGTTATAAAATGTGTATTTCTGTGTAAGTATCAGGGGAAAAAAATCCTATAATATGAATTATAAATGAAAATGTAATCTCACTTGGCCAAGCCATGGATGCAGCCTGCAAGATCCTTGGTCATTATACCATTTTCCACTGTTTCCACACAGACTTTTTCCAAAGTTTGGCAGAACCTGGAGAGAATTTGTAGTGCAACAGCAGTTAAAGTGATATAAAACTGTACAAATATACAATATGTCAAATGAGTAGATAACATTAATAAGATATGTACTTTATCAAATTGGGATTCTCATCCAGTTTGCCTCGGTGCTCCAGCCCTCTGGTCCAGGCAAATATGCTAGCGATGGGGTTGGTACTGGTTGGTTTTCCCTGTAAAGCAATGTTAGCGTTGGTAAAAAAAAACCCACAACTGCAGGTGTAAACACTTTCCATGTTAGGTCAGTAACATAAGAACCTCACAAGAATAACAGAAAATAGAGTGAAAATTTGCATTTTAGTTGCAGTAAAACTTAACATTTTTACCTTTTAAACTCTAAACCCTAAAACTCCCTGTAACCTAACACCTAACATATAGTCAAAGCTCTGAGTCTTTTCAGATTGATTCATTGGCCCTTACTCTCTGGTGTTCACGGTAGTGCCTGGTGACGGTGCCATGGGCAGCCTCAGCCTCGATGGTTTTACCGTCAGGACACACAAGCACTGATGTCATGAGACCCAGAGAACCAAAGCCTGGTACAAATAGAAACATTGCATTAGAAGGTTATCATATCACCATGAAATCATGAAAATCACATAAATAATGTGAATTAGGAGCTCTGCAAACATAGTCATTATCCAACTGTAATCTACTTACCCTGAGCTAGAATGTCTGACTGCACATCTCCATCATAATTCTTGCAAGCCCAAACAAATCCTCCAGAGGACTTCAGGACCTGGGCCACCATGTCGTCAATGAGCCGGTGCTCATACCAGATCTTCAGCTTGTCAAACTGTGGCTTGTAGTTTCTGAAGGAAAAAGTCAAAGAGAAATTCAGTGGCCTTGTAGATGTTAAACAACCAAATATAAAGCATTTTGATGGCTCAGTGAAGAATGTTTTCCTCAAGCAACAGAAACAGCATCAGGTCTAATACTCTACTGCTGTGTCTTACCCCAGCTGGTTACCCCAGCGACATGTACTGCACATTTCAGCTTATGGCCATGATGAATCTGATGAATGGCAGAAGCCAAAATATGGGGGTTTCAATGAAATCAAAAACCTCCAAAGCAGGTAAAGCTTTCTCTGATACCTCTGCTCTGCTGTCTTTTTAAAGTACATCTTACTTCTCAAAGATGTCCTGGAAGATGTCTTTAAAGCGGCCATCGTAGGCCTTGAGGATCGTGTTCTTGGTGCTCATGTATAGGGGCCACTTCTTCTGGATGGCATACTGGAAGCAGCTGTGAGCAAATCCACTGATGGACTGAGCAAAGAAAACACAACATAACACTTGCATGATCAATAGCATCACAGAACATTAAATTAAAAACAATGAGAGTGCCCCAAAGTATCTCTTATCTTTCTCATGTAACCAAACCCATCAAGAAAGTTACTATTACCTCATCAGTGTTGTACATTCCCATCCCACAACCTCCTGCTGGGAAGTCATACACCTCCCACTCCTGCTCTGTGCTTCCATTAGCCGGGGTAAACACAATCTTAAACTTGCCAGGCTGGTTAATGACAAAGTCTGTGGCCCTGTACTGTGAGATCAGACATTGTATGTGAGTCAGTGCTGCTTTCAGTTTGGACAGAAAGAGAAGATACACATTTGTCTTGTTGCTTTTAGTTTACCTGATCTCCAAAAGCATGCCTGCCAATTGTAATGGGTTGTGTCCATCCAGGAACAAGACGGGGAATGTTGTTACAAAGGATTGGCTCACGGAAAACTGTGCCACCTAAGATGTTCCTGATGGTTCCATTGGGACTCTTCCACATCTTCTTTAGTTTAAACTCTGAGGAGAAAATATAATAAACACATCACCTAAATGAAGAAGCACAACAAGGTATTAATTCATGTAAATATAATAGAATTAAAATGCACTCAAATACCTATAATTCTAATGAATCTGTACAAAGTTAAAACAAGTCTCAGTACAACTTACCCTCAACTCTGGCTTCATCAGGGGTGATGGTGGCACATTTGACGGCCACGTTGTATTTCATCGTTGCCAGAGCAGAATCTATGGTGACCTGGTCATTCGTCTGATCTCTGTAGGGCAGGCCCAGGTCGAAATACTTCAGCTCAACATCCACATTGGGCAGGATGAGCTGTGCGAGATGTCAATGTGTTAATTGCCTGAGGACAATGTGGCACAGAAACCACAAAAATGCATACATGCAGAGTTACGAGGAAACCTTTTGATTCCTTGACACGTCAAGTCTCAGCTAGTGTTTGATTTACCTTCTCTTTAATGAACTCCCATATGATGCGAGTCATCTCATCACCATCCATTTCCACAACCGGCTGGTCCACTTTGATACGCTTTGTTGCATCTAAAAAACAATGTAAAGTTACAGCTTTAATACAATGTTAATGTAAGAGTCTGGAAATGAAAGGTTAAGTTTGCACACTTGTGTAACTAAAAGGTAAAACTGATTTTGATGTTAGGAGTGTATTCACACCTTTGTATTATACTTCTTAATTGACTCCAAGTCTTCCAATTCGTGTCCCTTTCGGGGAGCCAGCCATCGAGCTCTGAATATCTCTGACTTGACTAGGCTTACTTTTATCATCTTACCATTTTTACATTCCTGGCAGCTGGGTTTCACTGAGGCAGTGACCTTCGGATTATAGGAGTGCTTTGATATCATTTATTACCCGTCAAGCCCTTTTTGTACCTGACAACACGTGGACTAAAATAGTGAAGCAGGCTAGCACCAGACTTACTTACACACATTATTTTTCCTTTTTATTGTTTTCACATTAGAATACAAACGCTTTATATTTTATTCAGCATGACCACACTGGCTTTTATTTATGTTATTACCTTATTTATTTGTCATTTAATAATAATTAAACAGCTCTGAATCACTATTCCCGGAATCTTACAATGTATGATTCACCCATGGATCGTTGCCAAGCGGCAACATCGACTTTCTCACCCGTCTCTATCATTTCCACGTTTCCAGTCACACTGCATATCTCAGGTAACCACATTAATGTTATGAGCAGTTCATTTTGAGTCATTATGTTGTCGACGGTAAACTTACAGTTCCTCTGTTGCAGTCTGTGTTGGCAGACGGCGGCCGGTGAGACCACTGCGGGGTTTTGCGACAGCGCAGCAGCGGCAGTCCTCGACACTGTAGTCAGAGCTTTAAGGTATCCCGCCATGTATACTAGTGATTACTTACGGTTAGTGACTGGACCACTGGGACTATAGCTTCTTCCTAATGAATGAACGTAAGGCCTGTAGAGCCCGGTAAACTGATGACGCTGGACGTCGGCGCTAATAACTTCCGACCACGTCAATTTGGAGAAAGACCGCTTCGCCCCGATTGGCCAGTGGAGCCGGCACTGGTTCAAGTTCACTTAAACTCTTCTTCCTATTTCCTCCTTTGAAACACAGTAGTCTGTCTGCTGTATACACGCTCCATGTGTATGTAATGTGTGGTTTTTCACATTGAAAGCCCCAAAGTAATCCGCATAAACAGCAAATGTAGAGTGTAAACATCTATGTTTTCTCATTTCTTTGAATGCTGAACTTCTTTAAAGAATAATAATGACAAAGAACTTAGCAAAAATAGAAGAAGAAAAAATGAACATAGTAAATATAAAAAGATAAATAATATAAATTTGTTCCAGGGTAAAAATGTATCTGCTAGATACTAAAAAGTGCTTTCTCTGTGTTTTAGATTTATTCACTATCAAACTACTTTTGATGTCACAAATGCTCCTAAATTTTAAAGTAATCACAAAGAAACTAAAGAAACTAAGGAGATCAAGTGTCTCTGTAATGCCTATGGCAACATTTTACTGACAGAGTTTGAATCCACTTCAAACTACAATCAAACAACTTGGATTCACTGCAAATAATTGTTCTCAGTGATCACCTTTATTATATGCTTAAACACTTCTTTCCTGATGTTAGTGTACCCCCCCCCCCCCAACATCGTCTGCCCAATAAATAGAGTATGAAAGCTCACTGACTGATTTGATAAGTCTGAAAAGTTATGTAAATCATATGTTATGTCTTTTGACTTATTTTAGCAGTAAGACTGGTGGTCTGTTCCCCCAATAAAGTTCCACAGGACATTTACTGCCAAAGAGCACAGAGGCGCATGATTGCCAAACACCCTACTGAGACACTTTGTGTTGGGTTTTCCTTTAATTTGCCACATTTCCATATAGCATTATGCACAGTGAAAGCCAAATATTCAAGTCAAGCTGCAATAAGCAAAACACATTTTTAATGTGGCCGGACATTAGGATTAGAGTTTCCGATGGAGCTTCATGAAAACATTAATGGAGGCCTAAAGTATTAAAGACTGTTAGAATAGCTTTAATTAAAATCTTTAGTTTCCTTAATATCTCAATTTTAAAAATAAAATAACATTGTGTATCATTGGATTTGAGAAAACATCACAGCACTCGGTACCAAACATTAATTTGAGAGTGTCTATAAACTTACTGGCATGGTTAGTCTCATGATTAGCTGAAAGTAACCCAGGTTAATGAAGACGTTTCACCTCTCATCTGAAAACCCTCTGGTCAGAACTGGAGCCTCTTGGATGAGAGGTGAGAAACACCTTCAAGAACCCGAAAAAGACATCCAGTTACCGTCCACTCAAGCGCTTAAGACTATCATGAACTGGATGACTGAGAACCTACACAGCCGTATTTACACACTTCTGATTTTGAAAATATAGTTTCTCTTCAAATTGAATTGAAATGTCAAAGAAACTTTTTGTGCAAAAAACGATATCTGGCTGATACTTGGTCACTTTCCAGTGAAGAAAATGTAAAACATAAATGAGAAATGAGAATCCAATTAAAAAAAACAAAACAGCAGTTGCGTGTATATGTATCGGGTTATATGTATTTAAATTAAAACAGTAAACTTCAACTTGGTTGTCATGAAGAAAAAACAAATGTCTAAGACACTCTGTATGAAATGGACAAAGACATGAGAGAAACAGCTCTCATAGCTCCTAATGATTTTGCACACATAAATTAAGGTAACAATACACATAACAGATGCTATACAACAAATAAAACTAAGATTTAAACACAATTCCTCTTTGGTTTTTATATGTGATACAACTTTCACTACAGATGATAGAAATCCACAAAGCTGCTTTTATAAGGGAAACTGGGCAACTTAATAGGCAGATCAAAATAAACATGCCCTCTCTTCCACCTCTATCCAATCCAATTGGATTGGACCTCTATAAAAATATTAAAGTCTCTAAAGGCTGAAAGATATCAACTGCATTTTAAACACAGACACGAGTGGTGTTTCTTTTCAGTAGAAAGTTGTTGAACAAAAACAACTTGTGTAAAAACAGAATTCAAGTTTTGCCCAACAAGAATGTGAAAACTCCTCGATCTATCCATTTACCATTGGCTTTGATGAAAATACTAATAATATGTGCTAATATCTTTCACATTAGCAAGCTTCCACTTGAGTTTCTGAGGGCAGACTGAGACTGTGGTTTTTAAGTGGTAGCTGCCACGGAGCCTTTCTTGTCAGAGAAGAAGCTCTTAAGCATCATGACTTGGCCGATGCCGATGACAAACAACAAGACGGTTTCTCCGATGGACCAGTAGGTGACGCGCTCCAGCAGGTGCTCTGCTTTTGTGCGGTCCTGCGCCTCTCTCAGCCTGTACCACGTCTGCGAGTCAGCCACCACTTTCAGGATCTCATGAATGGCGACGCAAGACGACTCCAACTGATAACAGAAAGATTAATCTAAATTAATCAATATGTACAATGGAAGGTGGATTGCACAGAACAGAGTCACATAAACTCACTATACATTTGACCCTGCAGGTCTCAGTACTTTAATTAAAGAGTAGTAACACTATGCTATCCTATAGTCTGATATGAGATGCACAGTTACAACTCTTAATAAACACTGAACCTCTTTATTGTACTGTGCACTACATTTTACACTTTTATATTGATTGATTTTAATCTGGTATCTGCTACTGTATACCACTTGTTTCATTTAGTAAGCCATTTTAAACTCCGCTTTAACTCCATCAGATATTTTGCAAATGAGCTATATTCGCTATTATTACTTAATATATTTATTTAAATGCATATTTATTTTACTTTATTGTATTTAAGATATCTGTTATGTCATACTGTATTCTACTGACCTACATACCATTCTACTCATTTAGGTCATTTGTGACACATTTTTTGTGGTTAACAACAAATGCTGGTTTTAAGATGCATCAAAGGAATTTCCAAACTCTTTTGAGAAATAAAGTATGGCTTATCAAATGTTGTACTCTGTGTTTTGACAAGCAACAATGCTGTCAAATGGTTGACATTTCCTTCTTTGAGTGCTTTGTGTAATTCGAGGAAAGGAAGAAGAGTGCATTCAAAGACAGTATTTCCTTGTGACCTTAATGTGAATAACTCTTGCACCACCTTGTGGACATTATATAAACGCCTTTACAGCACTACAAATAATATACCAATTTTAGATCACTTGTTATCGCCTTACTAAACATAACTGATATGTTCTGTACTCATTTTCAATGTCAAAATACATCCTGTTTTTTCTGATTGAAATCATGATACAAATGTCTGTAATATGACATTGCAGTTCTGTCTTCTCACACTCTTGTGGATGTTAATGCGTATTTCAAGGCATGCTTGTCTAATTGAAAACAGCAATGTTTAAACATCTTTAAGGTAACAAATTAACTTGAAATTCATTATCAAGTAATCCAGCATGTTCTTAAAAACAAAAAACTCCAGCTGACACACTGGGAGCACCGTGTTCATTAATTAGACTTACCTGAGTCAGAGCTGTGGTTCTTTTCATGCTCTCCAGAATGGGTTCCTCATTCCCGTGGCGGAAGTCCAGATACACTACTTTGTGTGTAAAAGTGGAGAATTCATTGCTGAAGCAAACCTTGTAGACTCCCTTCATAGTTGTGGTGTGAGAGAAGCTGTCATACTGCTTCTTCTTCTCATTATACAAGACATTGTCACGAGGATCTGTGACAAAGCAGTCGACATCATAGTTGCCCCCTGAAATAACCTAAAAGAAAAGAAAATACATATAGATGGAAAGAAAGTTGCAACATTGCGTCACTGTTAAATATATTGAAGGTACTGGATCTGGCTGTGTGTACCAGCTCTTCCTCTGGGAATTATTGGGCTTCTCTTTAAAAGTCTTTATCTTGAAACGGAATGTACTCTGAGATAACATATATTGTCAATTGATTAAAAAAAACTGAACCAAATTTAAGTAAATCAAAAACATGCATTCCGCACTATTTTACGAATAATACATAAATATAAATTTGTTCTTGATTTCTGGAAGGAGGAGAGAAAAAAACAACTTAAAATTGCAGTATCCAAGCCCCAAAATCAGTCTGACAGCATCTGCTAAATGCACACACTGAAGTGATGGAGCTTTCAGAGGAACTTACTTGAAAGTCCATGTCAAACTTCACGTCTTTCTCCAGTTCCTCGTAGAAACACTGCTTGTCATTGTCAGGCAATTCAAATGTGATCTCAGTCCCAGACACCACAAATGCATTCAACAGCAGCAAACAGGTGAATGACAAATACAGCATCGTGAAAACAAAGAGAAGGTGCAGGCAGACAGACTATTCTTCAGCGTTACAATGATGTTAACAGTTTGTAGTTCTGACGTGGCGCGAGCATGAAGAACTTCCGGGACATTGTTGTTTATTTTTTGTTTGAAAAAAAAATCCCATTTATGTCAAATGTAATATAAAGCCAGACAAGACCCAATTTACGTTTTTATCGTAATTTAAAATATTTTAATACAAGTTTAGACCCACAAAGCGAAGAAATACGCTTAACTAGCTGTACCAAGATTTTCACTAATAAGAGAGCATTACAGCAACAATTTTCCCCCTTCAAAATAAGTGCACGAGATTAAGAAAAGAAGCTATTGGAAACCAATAGACAAACAAATTTTAATGAAATAATAGAAGTCAAGTGGATTTTGAGTTCCAAAGTAAATTAATTTGCAGGCAATATTGTTACTACATATTGTTACTTGGATCGGTAAAAGAAGTTTTTAGTAAAATTATATTTTCATGGCACAAATGTACTTCATCAGAAGTTAAAGCATTCACTAATGTTCAAAGGTTCTAAGATGACTACCAGTTTAATTTGTTGTTATGCCTGTTGTTACGTCAATTCATTAATTATATTATCCTATATTATAAATCTGTTTTACATGCTGTTTTAGTTTGAAAATCCTGGTGAGACGTGGTAGACGAGGCAAGCGGTATTTGTAGTGGGAGTAACTTCTTGACAACAGATGCTCTTAATTCAGTACATGGTCTATGCTGAGCGCATTATGGTAGTAACTATTACTACCGTTAAAAAACAAAACAAAAAGAATCATAACAAAGCAATACATATCCAGGGTTTTACTTTGCAAAGCATATTTTAAAATTTATTTTATCTGACATTTAGAGCATACCAGCGCAAGCTGAATGGCTGCTTTAAGTAAATTCTTTAAATAAATAGAGTACATGAGTCAGCGAGCTACTGCATTATGCCCTATTGTCTATTGATGGGTGTGTTTTGCGGGGCATGTGCATACACAGAGAAACTGCACGGAACTCCTGTGTTCTGATCTTTGATATGTATTACCAAATACATTTCCTCACAGTATCAAAACAAATATTCACTGTACTTGAAAGCTAAAAAACAAACCAAAGCCAAAAAGAACCAACAAACAAAAACAAACAAACAAAAAAACAACAAAAAACAAGTGTGTCGTACATTGGTTGCTATGACAGCAAGGAGATACACGTACTCAAACGGAGGCTTATTCTGAAAATCTCCGTTAAGTTACACCACACCCTCCACTTCCGGCTAGTTTATCGTTGGAAAGTACGGAACGGGAAAACACGTATTTGCCGTTTTCGCCGTCGTTTGAGGTAGCTGACGTAGAGTCCTTCCACACAAACAGATTCTTAACTGCAAGTTTGCAATAATATTAAAATTTCAGCTCCTTATATAAGTTCCAGAATTGCTTAAACAATGCAAAACTACGCAGAGGCTGTCAAGGACTTCGCCGAGAGGCATGCAACTTGCCTCACGGTTGTCTTCGCTGCAGGTAAGCCTATTTCTTTATTAAATGTATACTTTTTAAGCTGTGTTAACTTGCACATTTGGTAGGATTTCTGATATGGTAATGAAAGGAGATCAGGTAAGTACTTTGTTCTGTCATGACAGATTCTTGCTGTTGCTCATAGGTGTGAAATTCTAGAATTATATAACCATATTCAGCTTAGAATAAGCATAACAGATATTGTAGTAAAAGGGAAAATGAAAAGTCATCAGAACATCCTCTTACACCCCGTTCAAAGCATAAATATCTTTTTTGTCAGGGGTAGGCGTGCTGGCCTTCCGCAGATGGATGGCAGGAGGGGTGTGTCGGAGCAAGGCCAGGCTGGAAGGGAAAACAGTCCTCATCACTGGAGCGAACACTGGCATTGGGAAAGAGACAGCCCTGGACATGGCCCAGAGAGGTAAGACCCTCCATGTTTGTTTGTAAAAGGAAAAGTACAGAAAAACACAAACATATGCAAAGGCTGTCTCTCACGTCCTGTACATAAGTATAGGTCAGGGGTGTCAAATGTAAGGCCTGGGGGCCAGAATTGGCTCGACTTCTTAATAAATTTTAACTTTAACTTTAAACTGCATCGTCCTAGCTTTTACAGCTTCTCCTACTGATAAAGACTTCTCCCATGACTACACTACACCAAAGTAATGAATTAATTTTTCTTTACAGTGGGTCCACAGTAAGAAAACAAAACAAAGGAAAAAGACCATTTTCTGTTATTTAACACAAACTTTCTGGAAAATGAGCTACCAGAAATTTTTCTGTAATTTCACAATTTATTTCTCACAGTTTCAGCCCAGAGAGTCGTGGTGAGAGATTGCTTTCATTTACAACAGCAGGATTTCTATATTGTGTGGAAAAAAGACACACTGTTATAACTGCACTACTTTTTCACATATTAAGATAGCACCAGGATTAAATATGCAGATAAACGTCTGTACAGTGACAGAAAGAGGACATTCACTGGTCTAACCCACTTAAGTGGACTGTATGTGGCCTGTGGTGTAAAATGAGTTTGAAATCCCTGGTATAGGTAACTGGTTTCCATCACCAGTTCTTTGATGGACATTAATAGATGGAACTTTTTAAAATTAATGTTGTATATTGGTAAGTTTAAGTGAGTAACTAAAACAACCAACATTAATCACATTGTTTTTTGTGATTAGAAAACCAAGATGGTGCCGGTGTGTGTGGCTGCTCGTCTGTCACTCCCAAGTTTGTTTCTGTTTATATTATTTCTGACCTGTGTCATTCATGAAACAAAGTCTCTGCTGAGGTATGATCGCCAGACACTACTGGACCTCCATCCTTTGGTCTAAAATATTGTGTCGTTTGGAACTGGTGGGCAGCAACCCTTGCCCCCAGTTGTATAGGAAATCCTGGGGTATCTATACCGGGTTCCCATGTTACCTTCCCGGCGAAAGCGTCATCGTCGCCGGAGTAAACGAAGTGGTTGGCTGGTGAAGCTGAAGGTTTCCCTAAGGAATTTTTCTGCTGTTTTCCGACCAGCACGTGGCTTGTTCCCAAGATTGTTTGTGTCTTGGCGTTTCCTGGATCCTGTTGATGCCTGCTTGGTGCCCGTGGTCAGCTTTAATGATACTCGCTGCCCATGCCCACTCAGGCTAAACCTCCACCGTGAACATTGTCGAAACCTGAGAACGCTGCGTCGGGTTTCTCGACTTGCTGAACCCGTGCTCCAGCTCCAGCTCCTGCCAGGATTGGCCTGCTGAACGCCAGATCACTTTTAAACAAAACTTTTATTCTTCGGGACTTTTTCAGTTCCGTGATCTGAATTTTCTGTATGTGACTGAGACGTGGCTGAGTGTTGGTGAGTCCAGTGCTCTATCTGAACTTTTACCAGTGGGTTGTTGCTATTTTAACTCGCCAAAGATGTCAGGCAGAGGTGGAGGCACCGCGACTATTTACAAAAAGAATTACAAATATAAGCAGTGCTTTCTACAGCCCTCGTTCTCCAGCTTCAAACTTACCTTGTTTGAGGTGAGTCGCACAAACCCGGTTTTCTGCACTGTCATCTATCACCCCCCGAAATACAATAAGAACTCCATAAACAACTTCTGATTTTTAAAAAAAAAATATTTTTTTTAAATTTTAAGATGGGATTATGCCCTACCATGATCATGTTCTTATTGTTGGAGATTTTAATATACACTGCTCAAAAAAATAAAGGAAACACTTAAACAACACAATGTAACTCCAAGTCAATCACACTTCTATTCAATTCAATTCAATTCAATTCAATTTTATTTATATAGCGCCAAATCACAACAATAGTCGCCTCGAGGCGCTTAATATTTGTACAGTAGATCGTACAATAATAGATACAGAGAAAACCCAACAATCATATGACCCCCTATGAGCAAGCACTTTGGCGACAGTGGGAAGGAAAAACTCCCTTTTAACAGGAAGAAACCTCCGGCAGAACCAGGCTCAGGGAGGGGCGGCCATCTGC
>VVHJ01019768.1:2728-14860 GCA_015107715.1 Tylochromis polylepis
GTGGGGGGGACAGGGGGGGGGGGGGGGGGAAAAAAAAGGGAGGGAGGGGGGGGGGGGGGGGGGGTGAGGAGACAGAAAGAAGATATTGATGAGAGGCAGGCAAAAATAGAAAGTGAGAAAAGGTGGTTGGAGCAGTAAATGTGAAGCTGAAAATGGAGCAGAGGATAAGTGGGGTGAAAGAGGGAGCGGGAGTTGGAGGAGCGGAAAGTTAAGATGCCGGGGGAGATGATAGAGAGAAAGAGGAGAAGGACAGAAGGGAGGATAGGAGGAAAACGAGTGAAAGGAAATCAGAGGACGCCACCGTGTATTGATCTTGATGTCTGCCCTGCGGCTGGTTGGACTTAACATTGCCACTGAACATGAGAGCAGCAGGTTGGACTCATTCACCTCCAACCTCCAGGCTGTAGGCTGCAGGCACATGCAAAGCACAGCCACATACCCCCACTCGCTCTCTGCCTGCCTTATACACTGCTGTCAATCTGTTCTCCTAAACATGATTACACTCTTCTGGAGCCTGTCACTGTCTCCCGTATGACAATATTCTCTCAGTCATAGACTATAGCCTAAGAGAGAGAAATCCAGTCCTCCTCCCTGATACACACACAACCACACCCCACTCCATATTACTATAGCTAGAACAGAAGAGCTCTTCCTATACCTCTTAATATTGCTGAGTCAGATTTATATGTATTATGAAAGTCTTTCTTAGAAGCAAGTCTCCTCACTCAGCAGCAATCTTAAAATGCCTCTTAAATGGCCACTTATCTGGGAACTTATTTCCAATCTGGTCATTAAAATTGGATGCACATAATCACCAAATCAAGATTTTATCAAATCTGATTAAAAAACAAACAAACAAAAAGTTGAAAGGTTTAAAGACTATGAGGCAAAACATGGTTTCAAAAAGCTTTTGTCCCCTTTAATTTGTCTTTCCAACTTGATATTTGCTGTTGCAGATTCTCCCAACAGTTACATTTCAGGTTTCTTTAAATGCCACACAGTACACATGATTTGTTTTAGGATATAAATCAGCCCTTTTAACAAATTTGTGCACTTGAGTGAAGAAAATGGAAAAAATGACAGCGATATCATATGTCCTGTGTTCCTCGTAATCATATAACAGTTATGTGAAAATGACAGTTTTCACAGACCTCTCTGCAGTCCTGTGAAAAACTAAGTGCTCCCCCGATTCAACAGCCTGCAGAACCACCTTTGGCAGCAATAACTTGAAGTTGTGTTTTTCTCAATGTCTTTATCAGTCTCTCACATTGCTGTGGAGGATTTTTGGCCCACTTTTCGTTACAACATTGCTGCAGTTCATTGAGCTTTGTGGGCTTTCATTTATGCACAGCTTTCTTAACATCCCAGCACTCAATCAGCTTGATGTCTGCACTTTGACTGGGCCATTGCAACACTTTCATTCATTTCTTTTTCAGACTTTCTGCTGTAGATTTGCTGCTGTGCTCGGGATCATTGCCCTGTTGTATGACCCAGTTTCTGCCAAGCTCCAGCTGCCAAACACATGGACTTACATTTGACTCTAGAATACTTTGGTATACAGAGAAGTTCATGGTCGACTCAAAGACTGCAAAGTGTCCAGTGCTGTGGCACAAAATAAGCCTAAAACTTCACCCCTCTACCATCGCGCTTGGTATGAGGTATTTATACTTATACTGTTCAGTCCATTTTTGTTTGTGCTGTCATGAACTTTAACATGCTAACTGAGGCCTGTGAACTCTGAAATGCAGCTCTTGGGTTTTTTGGGAATTTCTCTGAGCATTGTCAGGTCAGACCTTGGGGTGACATTTCTGGGGAGATCAGTGTTAACACACAGTTGAATGCTCCAGACCAGCAAACTGTCAACAGTTCTGCTTGATAGAGATGTTTGCACTTGTAGTTAATCAAGTATACCTGGCTGCTACTAGCCTTTTTAATTCTGATGGAAATAAAAATTGTGAACTTTTTTTCCCACTTGACTGCACAGAGTCCTGTGAAAACTTTCTTTTTCACATATCTGTAAATGACTAGAACTTTTGATTAAACTAATGTTTTATTAAGTTGGTACCTACTTTCAGTTTCTGTCCAGCCCTGATAATGTCAAGACAATAGAAACCCAGTTTAATTTTGATTTTCTAGCATTAAAGCTCACAGTCATCTGCTCTTTGCTGTTAGTGCAATGCAAAAAAAATTAAAATCATCTTACCGTATCCAGTAATGTTTACATTTAACTGATAATTTATCAAACTATTGCTGGCATTCAGCATTTAGAATCCAGGGCAAAAAATAAATATAAATTCAAAATAAAAGAACAATTCAAAGCAATGGACAGTAAGAGGTGAAGAAGAGAGTGCAGGCAAGGTAGAGTGGGTGGAGAGTGTCAGGGGTGATTTGTGACAGAAGGATAGTAGCACAAGTGAAAGGGAAGGTTCGCAAGATGGTAGTGAAATCTGCTGTGATGTAACGTGTGGAGACGGTAGCACTAACGAAAAAAAAAAAAAACGGGCCAGCAGAGCTGAAGATATTCAGATTTTTACTGAGAGTGACCAGGAGGGACAAGATTAGAAATGAGTACACCAAAGGGACAGCTCAGATGGAGTGTTTGGAGATAAAGTTAGAGAGGGAAGGCTGTGACAGAAGAGGATGCTAGGGATAGCAGGAGGCAGATGATCTGCTGTGGTGACCCTAAAGAGAGCAGCCAAAATATAAATGAACAAATCATACCCAACCCCACATTTTTATCAATTAATAACAATGACAAAAAAGCATCAAGGTGATCTATAGTCAAATAAAGGTCAGCATGACAGCAATAAACATATTTTCCCTACATAAATCTGATTTAATCAACTTAAGTTCAACACAAGCTCTTGGAGTTAACTTGCAGCAGGCTGATTTTCATTAACTGACACAGAGATGTGACTGCAAAACAAACGTAAGTTTTTTTTTCTGTTGGTGCTAATTTTAAAATAAATTAATCCCTTCAGACTATTTTTAATGTTTCCCTGAAAAACCATCTCCCAAATCAGTCAGCAACCAGCAACACCTTCACAACTGCGAGGCCAAAGTGAAAATCCTTGGGCTCTGTAGAGACTAAGCAAGCCACAAACGAGGTGCTGCACCTGGATGACACACTGATCAGCCATGTCTGACAAATTAGTCTGAAACAAGCTTTCTTAAATCAGTCAGTTTGTTTTCGCTTTATACTGTCAATTAACCTCCAACATACTTCAGTAATAAACAGTACCATAGACAATCACGAGCAACTGCTCCAGCTACAGATTGCCTCAGTGTTTGTTAGCGCTTCATTCTCTTGACTGGATAAAGATTGGTTCTTATTTATAGAACTGAGTCCTAATTGGCTCCTACAAGCTTTTCAACAAGAGAAATGCAATGCAGGTGTTATCTGTATCACCGGGGAAGAATGAGATTGGAAAACTTCGAGCAAATATTGACACTTTCTTTTTTCTACTTGATTAAAAATTCAAACAACAGCCTTATAAAAATAAGTCAGTATCGCCGACGTTATCAAGCCTCTTTTTAGGATTCTCAACTGCAACTCCACCAAACATGACGCAGCAGAAATGAAGAACAAACGTATATTTGTCATATTTAAAGCAGACAGTAAATTTACCACGTGTAAAGAGACCTTCAGAGTGCAAGAGGTTAAATTTAAGACCATTTATTCATAACTTTCACTGTAAAGAAATTGAATGTATCACCCCTTACCATGTCCTTTATATGAAAACCAGCTTAGTTTGAGCTCATATTTATGTTCTGTTTAATATCATTCATTTACTTTTTTTACTCATTTACTACCTGCACTCACTGGCCACTCTATTAGTCGCACTTTGCTAATAGTGTGTTGGACCTCCTTTTCATCTGGAGAACTGCCACTCACTTTTTTCTTTTTTTCAGGCTGTTCTCTCTAAACCCCAGAGATGGTTTTGTGGGAAAATCCCAGCAGATTAGCAGTTTCTGAAATAGCAAGGCCAGAACATCTGGCACCCACAACCATATCACGTTCAAAGTCACTGAAATTGTCTTTCTTCCCAATTCTGATGCTCAGTTTGAGCTTCAGCAGGTCATCTTGACAATGTCTACCTCCCTTAATGCATTGAGTTGCTACTATGTGATTAGCTGATCTGTGTAAACAAGCAGCTGGAATAGGTGTACCTAGCAAAGTGCATGTGACTGCAAAGTCACATGAATTGTTCAAGTCACTTGAACATCCCTTAGTTTTTGCACTGACCAATCCAATCAGGCAAAACTGCGCTGGATATTGCCTTACAAGTAATTACACTTGGTGCTGTGTTTCGGGACTTTTTAAAGTCTTCAGGATTATCCACGCAGTGTCAAACACTGTGTCCCCAAAGGGAGCAGCTAATACACCAGTGTCTTTAATCCAAAGTCAACTGAACTGATGCCTTAGAGAAAAGTTAGAGAAATCAAGGGCATCCCAGACTGACATTACACACTCTATTCAGTCGCGGCTTGTGCTCAGAAGTACATTTTAGGAACAATTCAAATGCACAATTCTTTCAGTTTTCCTGTTTTCATGATGTGTTTGTCATTTTATTCTGACCTACATATGCAGGACAATTGGGAAAAGCAGAACAGACAAAATAAGACATGCAAGGAGAAAAAAAAGAGCAGATAAAGTTAGAGATGGAGGTCTCCTAGCAGCAGTAAGAGGAGACGCGTTGTTGTTGAGGAGCAGAAGTGTGGCATGAGGAGCACAGGAAATGTCATGAAATATGTAGGAAGGAGCAGCTCAACACCGGAACACAAAGCCATTAAAGAAAGCCCTGGAAAATGCAGTCAGCTAGAAATATAAACGTCCATCTCCTTATCGTTCATAAATACTCTTGCACAAGGATAAAAGCACACACACTTTGACATCTTCTGGTAAAAAAAAAAGAAAAAGAAAAGAAAGAAAAAGAAAAAGCTTTAATGTTCATGTACACACAGTTTAACACACTCTTGTGCTCTCAGAGACGCAAGCACGCAACTGTACATGCATTATGAGGACTAAACACAAAGAAAACAGACCCAACCTTGTCTCTCTTCTCTCTGCTCTCCTCCTTCTCTTTCACTGGACCTGAAGATGTTTTGTAAATCATTGATTGAGTACATGCAGGAAACCAGCAAGACAGCTAGTCTGACATGCAGCAAGTGCTCTCAGTCTTTCAGGTTAAACAGCAGGCCAGCGGACAACTCGCTCCGAAGGCAGTTTAGGGCGAGAAGAGGTGGCGCTCTGATCTCTGAGCACTCACTTCACCCTCAGCCCCGTTCAACTCACAGGCTTGTCAACAAGCTGCTTCAGCTGTGTGGAGGATTTGGTGCAGTGCTGAAGATGTAACTGAAAAGACTATAACACAATACAATAGAATCCAGTCATATTGTGACTTGGCACTCATTTGCTGCTCAGCATTTTATATATTTTTATGTGTAATAATGCATCATAAACTGGAAGACTGACAGGATTTTATGTTTATCGCTCTGGCAGCAGCTGCAGCTCAGGGCTGGAGGGGCTGTGGAGCCTCACAGGATTTAGTTTGTTTGTCAAAACAGGAGGAATCTATACTTTCCTTTGTTCAAGCAGCCTTAAAACGTCCCAGCGTTAGATCTCAGGTGAGGATAGTTAAAGGATTCATTGACCGGATCCAAAGATCGTGTTTTACACAGCGCCTTGATTTGGATTTGACAGGATTTCAGTTTTGTTTTGTGCTTCAGTTATCAGTGTACCTGAGCAGACTCATTTAAAGTTGAAATTTTCATTTCTGATTTTTTTTTAAAAAAACACACCCACTGTTACTGTCGCCACCTATATACATGGCTAAATGATCAGAACACCGGACGACCTGGACTGCAATCCAGCCGAAGTTCAGAGAAGGTAACAAAACTAATGAAGATGAAGGGAAACAGAACTTATTAAAACTGTATGTGTCTGCTACACAATAAGAGGAGGGTGATTTCTTCTCTTTCTCCAGTCTATTTCTCCTGCTCTCAATCCAATCTCTAGGTAAATAGTTGCTCCCCCCCCCCCTTTACGGCACTAATATATCTATTTAGGATCAGACACAGTACCACCGCATACTTGACAGTGTGGCAGATTTTTTTTTTTTTTTACACCACATGCCCTTCCTGACACACCACCAGTGGGATTTGTGTCTCTTTTCAGAATCAAACCAGGGATATTTTGCGTGTTGGGCAAACGTGTTACCAACTAGACTAAGAGAGCAGCAAGAAATGGCTTCTTCTTCTTCTTCTTCTTCTTTCAAAAAAGAGGACTTCTGACAAACACATGACACTGTTAGCACAGCGGAGGATGCTTTTGGAAAGACTTAATGCCACACCTTCATTCATCTGTTTTTGCACTGAAATTATATTTATGACATTAAAGCACAGAGTTGATCTTTCCTGTTAATATTATTCACAAGCCCTTTTTTAAAGTAATGAAAATGATTGTTTTTCTAGGGATGTATATCTGTGGGTACATTAATTTTAATAGAAATAAAAAACTGAAAGTAAGTTGCAGAACTTTTCAGCAGCTCATGTTAGACCAAACTACAAAAAACAATTGAAAGTAATAGTTACAGCCTCGGTTTCTGCACAATGGAGATAGCTCAGCATAAATACCTGCATCATGAACTCAGTGCTTTACAGTGACTGTCTTGACTGTCTGATAAAGACACTTGCTGCTGGTTGGGGGTAGACGGTATGTATTATCATCTCTGTGGCAAACAGAAATGAGACCATACAAGTAAAGCACATCAGTGTTTCAGTCTCTCTCCCACTCAGCCAGCCACAGCCTGACATAATTGCAATCAATAACTCAAACAGTTTCCGTCCATGTTATCACCTCTATCATCATCACCACCACGCCCATGGAGCTCCATCGTTTCATCTTCTATAAATCAAAGTTCATGAGACTTCACTCCATGGCAGTCACATCTAGCCACAACGCAAATGCAGGGATCACTACTGGGCTTGCTGTTTTCTTTCCACTGCCTGAATCATCTGAGCAAGGCAGCAACCTCTCCAGTAATTTACAGCAGAAGGGAAATTAAGGAGCAAGCTCTTATTAAACGGCGAGTAATGACAATAATAAACGTGAGGTTGTTGCAGCCCTAAAACAAAAATCCTCTAGTTTTAATTCACCGTGCCTGCGTAAAATTGATCCACTGCGTCCACGTGACATTCGCAATTATCAAAGACTACGAGATGTACTTGTAGATGAGACGCGCGAGGCTTTAATCTACCTGAATGCTGCAGGAGATCTCGGAGTCGTCCAGTAACCGGATCGTACAGAAGATCTCCTGGTCCAAGGAGCGGAGGCTGGGGCTGCGAAACCGGAGCATTTTCATCCTTCTGTTGGTTCTGTTTCAGCCCCTCATGTCGGAGGTTCCACAGACAAGACCAGATGCGCGCAGAGGCTCACGCACACGGATGACTCACGCACACGCACGCGTATACATTGCCGTTCAGTCGGGTCTTGTCACCCCTTGAGACGCCCTTGGAGATGAATGGGTGGATGGGGAGGTGGATGGATAGATGGATGGATAAGAGAGCGGATGGATGCAGCAGAGAAGGATGGGAGGAGAGTTTTCATCCGTCTCCTGCCTGCCCACTGATGGATCTACAGGACGGAGGATGGTTTTCCCTCTACTCCGCCTCCTTCTCTCTCTCTCCCTCCCTCTGGCTCAACCCCACTTCACAAGCGTCTTGTGACCCTTGTCATTGCTCCTCATTGCAATTACGTCCAAATGACACGGGCGAGCTGGCGAATGTAGATAATAACTAATTAACAATTATAACAAGTGTTATTATTTCAGAGGCTGCTGATGCTGCCAAAACCTTCAATATGTGTTTAAATGTCTGCGTTAGTGATAAATAATAAAACACATATAATATATATGTAATGTTACTGATATTTCCTCATTGTAACGACACACCAAGTGAGATTAAATAATTAATTTCCATCGGTAATGACGTCAGAGGCAATTTCGTTGTAACGCAAGACCACTGTCCCTTTAATTGTGAACGTAACCGACGTGCTTTGTGCGTCATCACGTCCCTTAGCAAAACAACCCGAGGCCGTGGTCCAAATCGTGGGAGTTGACGGGGTGTTATCGCCTCTTTCATGGCCCGGAGTCACGTTCAGCAGGCAGGTTTCACATTGTTGGTACTGTTTGTTTCAGCTCTTCAGGAAGGTTTGATTTTTTTTTTTCATGACCTAAAACTGAGGCGTTTTTTTTTTTCTTTAATAAACAGCAGCTGTAAACGTCCTAAAAGGTTTATATGTTAGAACTTGTTAATTATGTTTTAGTGGGAGGCTGCACTTCGGCAGGACTTCCGTGTTTAAGGCATGACCGCTTTTTATAGCTACGGAAGCGCCACCCGTTCATTATAACGGCGACATCGACGCTTAAACGCCCAGTTGACTGGCATAAAAACATAAAAATGTTTGGTGTGTTGACTGGACAGAGCAAAAAACAACTCAGCAGATAAGTCCTTAAGGAAACCATCACTGGCTGCAGAAAACATTCATGCATACACTCATCAGCCACTTTATGAGGTATCAGGTTGGACCACCTTCTACCTTTAAAACTACCTTAATTCTTCGTGGCATGGATTCAACAAAGTGCTGGAAACATTCCTCAGATGTTTTTGCTCCACACTGACGTGATAGCATCAGGTGCAGATCCCAAAATGCTCTACTGGATTGAGATCTGGTGACTGTGAACTTATTGTCATGTTTAGGAAACCACTGTGAGATGATTTGAGCTTTGTGACATGGCTTATCATCCTACTGGAAGCAGCCCTCAGATGATGGCAACACTGTCGTCATAAAGGGTTTAAATGATAGTCAGTTCTGGTTTTAAGGGGCCCAAAGTGTGCCAAGAAATAAGGCATTTTCTCCCAAAGAACTGCCTCTCATGAGATATTTTCTCTTTTTTTAGACCAGTCTCTGTAAACCCTTGAGATGCCTATGTGAGAAAATCCCAGATCAGCAGTTTCTGAAAAACTCAAACCAGCCCACGTGGTACCAACAAGCATGCCACATTCAAAATCATTCAAATCACCTTTATCTCCCAATGTGATGCTCTGTTTGAACTTCAGCAGGCTGACCATGTCTGATGTTCCTAGTTGCTGCCGTGTTATTGGCTAATTAGATATTTGTGTAAACAAGCAGTTGAACATATGTGCCTAATAAAATGGCCAGTTAGTTTTCATGATTGTCATTAATTACTTTGACTTAAGTAAAATGTTCAGTGGGTGCCTTTCACTTCTAACGAAGTATTTTTACAGTAATTTATTAGTATTGAACTTTAAAGATCTAAACTGTCTCTCTCTCTCTCCATATAAATATAAATATATATATATATATGTGTGTGTGTGTGTGTCCTTTTTCTTGTTTAATCCTTTTCAGGAAAGGACCTGCTTTAAAGTGCATGAAGAATCGCAGCCAGGATGATATACGTCATAATGGGAGTCTCGGGTTGTGGAAAGTATGTACACAATATGTTCATATGTATTTGAGACATATTCACAAGGTGGCATATATCGCATATGAAAAACATTTTCTTGCTTATTGATTCACACAAGGAAAAAAAATCATGCATAAATGCTTTGTGAAACAAAAATAAATGAGTTATTTCTGTACTGTTATAGCTATCAGTATGTATTTATGTCCTGTTTAATAGAGATTACATTGACAAACAATGGGAATCTTATTTATATAACACATTTTATTACATGTAAACTCAATGTGGTTAACACAGAAGGTAAAGACATAAAACCAATGCCTTAAGGCAGTAAAAACGGCAAAAAAAAGAAGCAGAAAATTCTCACAGCTGAAAGACAAGGTCTGTGTAAGGTTTGGTTTTTAACCCAGTTAACAAAAAAGTAAATATTTTCAAAAGTAGTTAATAATAATAATAATATATTGTTATGATATTAAAGGATGCTGACAGATATTTTATTGTAACATTTCTCAAATGTTGCTACCTCAGTTTTGTCCTTGATACTCTTTATTTATTTTAAATGTAGAAGCACCTTTGGGATCTTCCTATCCGAAAAGGTAAGTAGCCTCAACTCTAACCAGCAACCTCCCTACACACACACACACACACACACACACACACACACACACACACACACACACACACACACACACACACACACACACAGCTCCCTCTTGGGTCCCTGTGTGCTTAATACGCTTGTGTCCATGTGTGTTTATCCATCAGCTGGGTTGGCCCCTGTACGAAGGGGATGACTTCCACCCAGAGGAGAACATTGAGAAGATGTCTCGTGGTGAAGCGCTTACAGATCAGGTCAGCCCAGGTGTGTGTGTGTGTGTGTGTGTGTGTGTGTGTGTTTCTTACATGTCAATCATTTATGGCGTTCACGTCTCTCTTCTGTCAGGACTAAATAACCGTGGTGGACGCAAAACTCAACAAGTAGCCGGAGGAAGCTTCAGTCGAGCAGACAGTGAAAGCAGCAGGAAGCGATGTTGAGCTTTTCATAACAGCCATCAGTCCTGGAATTCGGTTCAGTCATTTATCATCTGTTTGTTTGGGGCTCATCTCTTTCTCGTCCATGCTGACTTTTTAAATAAAGGGAGCCCTCCAAACAATTGTCTGGCTTCCTGCCAAAGTCGAGTATACAGGCTTACAGGCAGAGGAGCCCCCGCCAACATTTGGCAGCAGTTCACCGGTAGCGGTGTTTGGTGGCAGATGATAACCTCCCACTCAGAGGTCTGCTTTGAACAGTGAGGAGAATTACCAATTACCCAGGGACGTGCTCTGTCCAACACTTTGGCATATTTTAAAAATTGTCAACAGTTGGCAGTTTGAGAATAAATGATGTGTGAGGAGTGGAGCAGAAATGTAAATACAGGATTACTGTCAGGCTGTGGCAAAAATATGTCTTTCATGCTGCTATTACAGTTGGCAGGTTGAGGTTGGCGTGACCAAATAGGACATGAGCGCGCTCAGAAACCTGCATGCAAGGCAGTGCGATTCCTCTCAGAAACGTGGATCTAGTTCAGGTAGAGCTGAACATGCAGCCAAAGTCGGACTAATTCTGTTTCTAATTGCAGTGTAATCAAAGGTACGTTTGTGTTGCCACGTCTGTCGGCCTGATCTCGGTTTGATCCCTGATTGTTTTTGTTTTTGTTTGTTTTTTTAACCGTGCGAGTTGTAAATGTGGGTCGTTACTCTGATTAGACCCACCGTAAACAGTTTCTACCACATTAGGCTCACTGCAGTCAGGCCTGTGCAGTCTCTGTGTTTTTAAGGAGCTTGCACAGGTTAAACCATATGTTTGATTATCAAAAGTGAGGGAAGTACCTTCTCTGGGTTTCATCTGCTGAAAGCTGTTACCCAAAAGTTATTCTAATAGTCATTAAATCACGTCTTTATTGATGGATACCGAAGTATCATAACTTGTCATTGAGAGTACAGGGAAGGTCATCAAATGTCTTTATGAGGGAAACAGACAAGATTTCAGGTATTTTATGCTATTATTGGATAGAAAACAATATAGAAATTACAGGACATGAAAATAAAAATTGACGCTGTGTGGTGCAGACTGGAGACGGTGCTGTTCATAGTCAGACTTTAACCTCCAGGCCAGCAGGGCACACCTTGAATGTTTCTAGAAACGATCAAGAACTGCTTCTTTAGTCAGCAATAAATACAGTGGCTTGCAAAAGTATTGGGCCCCCTTGAACTTTTCCACATTTTGTCACATTACAGCCACAAACATGAATCAATTTTATTGGAATTCCACGTGAAAGACCAATACAAAGTGGTGTACATGTGAGAAGTGGAACGAAAATCATACATGATTCCAAACATTTTTTACAAATAAATAACTGAAAAGTGGGGTGTGCATAATTATTCAGCCCCCTTTGGTCTGAGTGCAGTCAGTTGCCCATAGACATTGCCTGATGGGTGCTAATGACTAAATAGAGTGTACCTGTGTGTAATCTAATGTCAGTACAAATACAGCTGCTCTGTGACGACCTCAGAGGTTGTCTAAGAGAATATTGGGAGCAACAACACCATGAAGTCCAAAGAACACACCAGACAGGTCAGGGATAAAGTTATTGAGAAATTTAAAACA
>VVHJ01019775.1:2028-14435 GCA_015107715.1 Tylochromis polylepis
TAAGGTGTGGTGTTTTTTTTTTTTTTTTTTTTTAAAAAGGGCTATTTATGTCTTTTATGTTTTTGACCTTTTTATTTTACTACAATTATTATAAACACACACACTCATATACACATATATATACTTGTGTTTAATGAAATGAAAAATGGAGAAAAATATCTTTTTACAGCACAATATGTTCTGTGTGCTCATACATGTCATCCATCACTTAAGCCTCGAGTTCCTCATTTATAGTCATGAGTGCTCACCAGTTGATCTGATTAATATGCAGGAGAAATTGCCATGAGGAGGTTGCCACATTGGCTGGTAGGGGGGCCTTTTTGTAAAGAATTACGCCTGCACCGAATAGCTACTCAAGGCTGTCTCCTTAAAGAGAAATCTGGGACAGATCCTATAATGGAAACTCACCATGAGGCTGATCAGATTATGGGACGATGTGGAACACCTACATTTGAGATTAAAGATTGCCCATTATACGCTCAGCTTGCTACAAGCCCATGCCCCACTTAGTGCTCCACTCAGCCCTGATCCTGTTATAGTCTCTTACTCTTTTAAGGCCATGAATGTAATGTACATATAAATATATATTTATATATTCATTGTCATATATTATTTCATTGTATTTTTTTCTTTTTCTCAATGTATCACCTTACCTCCAGCTACTACACCACTGATATATGTGCTGTTCATTTTAAATGCATTAAGTGCATTTATATATTGCTGATTCACAATATTTCAAGGTGCTTTATATTGTAAGGTAAAAATTTAATAATCCAATATGAGCATACGCTTGCTGGGGAAGAAGAACTCCATTTCAAAAGGAGAGACTTTGAGCAGCACTGTGCATTCTGCCACGATCAGGTGGGGAAAAGGGGAAGAGATTAAACAAGATGGTCACAGCACAAAATTACAGCGCAGAGGAGAGAGTAGTGAAAACTGGGAGTTACTCTGTCTGTTATGGATATTTTTAATCAAATGACTTTCAGAGACATTAGAAAGTTAGAAATGATGATATTTAGTTCAAATTATAATTCACCATCATCAAAGAATCATCAGTTTTCAGCTATCACATTCTTGCAGGCATTTGACAATCTAGTAGCCAATTTGTGTAGGTAACCTGGAAATCTATTACACCCCATGCTCCTTGAAGCAACCCTCACAAGTTAGATTGACTTGATGGCGCTGTTTAGGTGCCATACAGTCAAACTGTTCCTGCAGCTGCTCAGCAGGCCTGGGATCTAGTGATTTTGCTGGACTCTGCATCGTAGACAGAGCACCCGCTGACTGCCTCTATTCTCGATGAAGTGATTGCCTGCCTTGCCCAGAAAATCCTCACATTTCTTTCAGCATCCATGAAAGATAGCATCAAGGGCTCCCACCGCATCTTTCCATTTGTTCGGGATCTTCTATATGTTTTCATTTTTCACCAAGACACCTGAACCACTTTTAACCATACATGAACTCTCTGATATAGGTCATGGGTTTAGAGGTACATTCATATGTATTTATCTTTTAATAATGGCACAAAATGTCTTTTTATTCTCTTAAAGTTCTCAGTAGAAATATAAAGTATAAAACAGAAAAAAAAAATTAAACCACCTCAGAATTTTACTTTTGTGGTTTGAGCAACAGAAGTGAAAAAAAACAACTGGTCCATATTTATCTAAACACCTCCAGCAGGAACTCAGACGTCCATCAGAGCAACCATCCTTTTTGATGATAAGTGGAGCCATGTCTGTCTGACATCTGTCACACATCTTAGAAGTGAGTAAAGAGCCTTCCAGAATAACTGATTAATCTTTGCTAAGCTGTCATTTGAGTGATACCAGCGGGAGACTAAGTGGCTCACAGCTCAAGTGGTGGTCTAGGGGTCTCAGCTTGAGCAGCTGTGTAGGTGTTTGATGGAAGGTGATGGCAGTTTATCACCTCCCGGAGCGGGAAAAGGGCAAAATGCATCCAACAAAACAAACGTGCATACAGCAGTGTCCCCATCCCGTGTACTTTGAACATTAGGGTCATTAAGCCATTTCACTCATCCTAGTCTTGTTGCCAAGTTGTCAAACACTTGAGAACTAAAAGACACTCTTGTATTAGGGCTTGACTGGAAATGGTCAAAGTGGGTGGAAGTTAGGTGAGGAATGTACCCTTATGACAGAGAGAAAGTGCATCAGGTAGTGACAGTGAAAGAATACAGCTGTCCTCCATGTAACGGAGAAAGCAAGCTGATGGCTCCAAGGTGTTCTTTGTACATGTGAAACGGCAGATAATTGTGGTTACGAGAGGGGTTGAGTGAGACATAAAAAGGACGGAGAGAGTAGGGTCTGTTCAGTGACAAAATCCAAAGCTAGAGGATCACACTGCAGGTGGACCATGTTTGGAGAAGTCACAGCTAATCTGGGCAGGTCAGCCAGAGGTTTTGCTGCAAGAATTTTTGTGTCCCAGTCCAAAACCTGCCACTGTATGTAAACAGAGTGTGATACGGCACTGTTTACTGTCGCTCCTGTGCTTTTATTGCGTCTTATTATCATGCCGTGCAAACACAATTCATAGTTTCTCACTGTTTTCAAGCATTTCAACATTTCACCAGTGATTTCAAAAGAGCATACTCGCATATTTATCTTGATGTCCATGACCAAAATAAACGTAGTCTCTCTCGCTCTCTGTTGTAATCGTCAACATATCATGTTGTGCCGTCAGAGCTAGCTGGGCTCCTGTCCATACGGCTTATGTCAAAGGGCTACATTCCTTTTTTAAGGAGTACATGTGACACGCAACATTTATCAGAGACAACTCTAAATTTGAGGTTTCTCTGGCTTCACTCTTGGGGCCGTTGCTGGGAATAATCTCAACAGTCCTGTGCAACCAAGCAGATACAAAGATGCAGCAGCTTGTGCATGCTGTGAGATTTTGTTCAGACCGAAAGTTTATATCGCCGGATTGTACAGAGCAATTTGAAGTGCCTTATCCAGAATGACATAAACAAATTGCTCTTTTATCCTAAAATCCCTGTTGCTTCTTCAGAGTGTCTGGGCTGAAAGTTGTGGATTGTGCTGCTGTGTGATGCACATTAAAGAGCGTGTTTTTCAGCCTTCCTGATTTTATTCATGTATTTATTTTATTTTACCAGCTCTGGGCTACCATCACTATAATTTTTACGTTAATAGAGGAGTCACCTGTTTCGACTGAACAAGCTAAAGAATTCATGCCATTTCAGTGTCACTCAAATAATGTAGAAATATCTGCAGCTAAACCAGTTTGCAGGCACAGTGGGCTGTTTTAGTGGACTGCCAATCTAATATGTGTGTATTCAAAATCGTCTTCAAAGGCATTGTACTTTTACATGCAAAACCTATGTGTCTGTCATTATGTTGAGATCAGGGGTCATCATTCATTCGCGTGTGTGTCGGAGTGTGTGTGTGCATGCACCTTGCTGTGTGGTGGTTTATTTTTTTCTAACTGGCATCCTCAGCATGAACACAGACTGGACAAAATATCATGACACACATCAGGGCAGATTCAGGCAGAGTGATTATCTATTTCTTTGTCATTACTTCTTTCTCTTTAAACAGTCTTTCAACAGCAAAAAGCTTCCAAAGACTCACTGAGACACAGAATTCCATGGAAGAGACATGATATACATACATTTTCTATCACATTTTGTAAATCTGAACCTTTTATCATTGTACAAAGTACAAATGTAGTATTACAAATTAGAATTTGACCAGTGTACAGCCAGGGTTTTTTCTGTTTTGTTTTTTGTTTTTTGTTGAAAAATGATTGATGATCTGTAAAGATGTGAATATTATAAACTGTGTTTCCAAGATTATATAATTGCAAAGGTAGAAGGTATAAATATGTGCATTTCTGGAGTGCGTCATTTGAAGAAATGGATTCTTGCCTTGGGAACTGAGTGACTGAATCCAAACTTTTACACACTGGAAAAACGTTCCAGGGGATTTGAAGAGTGACTTATGCAGCCAGAAAAGGAAAAAAAAAAAAAAAAGAGCAATCCCAAGGAGGGAAACCGAGGAGGGGGACAAAAGCTAAAACTAGTTTCAGTGTGGCCGAAAGCTCAGAGGCAAGGGTTTCATTTTGATTTCACCTGTAAATTTATAAGGCTTCACACTTACCTTGAGAAGAAGGTGGTTCACCTGCTATCTTGCTAGACACTCTTTACAACTTTTTGCAGTTTTAACATCATGGGAAAAATGTGTTCTGTGAAAAAAAAAAACTAATGTGCTGAGGGTTTGAGTTTTCTGACCTGGTCTGAACTTCAAGGGTCAGAAAACATGTGTATTTAAAATGAAAATCAACTTTAAAAAAAAAAAAAGCAATCAGTAGCCTGCTGCAAGTGTTAAATGTACATTCAGGTGTTAATTTTTCATTTGCTTATATGTGTAGGTGCTCATTGTGTACTCACTCACTGTGGCTTGTGGCTTTTCTTGTAATAGGAAAAATAAATCTATTGTTTGCATTGTATATATCTATATGATATTACATTATATGTAATTCAGATGCAGTATATTTCAAATGTACATACACGATTAATAGCTATTCTCTGAATGTTTCCCCTCAACAATCCCTCGTTTATTCTCCTTCCCCTCCCCCCACTATGAAACTCCCTGTACAGTAACAATGGTAATATTTTTTGCTTTGATGCATTCTTGATTGATTATCTGTTCTGGACAATGAATCTGAGTGTTCTTATCACTGGCTACCTATGACACTGTAAGACGAACTGCATTAAGTGGTTACATTGTGCCATATCCTCTTGGAATGAAATTCGAATAAAAATATACGAAATGTATTTGAAATTTGGAGGTTTTTGATTAACGGGAAGCACAGGATGAAACACAAACAATTTTGGTGTGTTTTCTAACTTTGAATTTTATTTTATTTATTTTTAACTTTTGGAAATGTACCAGGAAACAAAGAGGATGTTAACTTGAAGGACTACCACAGTGGGGACTCTTTTTTTTTTCTTCTTCTTTTACAGCCGAGAGATGGAGAGTTACAATCAGTGGGTATAAATTGAGGTACAACAGAGCAGCAGGAGAAAAAAAACTATCTTATGTTTATTCAGTGCTAGTTGACAGGAAGAAAAAAATATATAATTAAAGTGTGCCACAAATTGCAAATTCATGACTTTTTTTCTTTTTTTTTTGCTCAAATTAATTGAGTAAACATTTTCATAGCTTCAGTTTTAACAAACCGACTTATTAAGTCTGGGCATGGATCAAAGAGTTTTCCAAATTAGGGTTATGCTATGTGCAACTGTAAGACGACTCCTAAGCAATTTGCTCTTAAGAAAATAATCCTAGACATAACACCATTAAGTGGGAATGCTACTAATTAAATCTGATTATTTATTTCTATTGTATTACATCCTCTATTGCAACATAGAAGTTTTCCTTCTCAGGTGCTAGAAAGAAGAAAAAGTAAAACGTGGTCACTAAGAGTCATCTTTCCACTGATTTTTGTCAAAGCTATATGGGCTCCTACAGTCAACCTACAGGACACGTAAAGAGGAACCATGTTGAAATAGGACCGTCTGTTCCGCTGTCTTCTTCCTCCCTCACCGGCTCAAACAAGCTCATCAGCCATATGGGTGCGCTCTCGCTTCTTGCCTTCCTTCTTTTGCTTCTTTGCATCTGCAAGGATAGACAAAGTTAAAACAGACAATTTTTACTTTGACAGTTTCTCTACCAGTTGTGCTGTTTTGTGAAAAGTTGAGAGAACCTGTGCTCGGTAATAAAACGTATTAACTGCATGAGTTTTAATCTTTTTTTGCCAGAGTTCACATTTTGTGCTGTGATGATTGTCGTTCTGTGCTCTCTTGGGGACTGATTTGGCAGCCTGGGTTGTACCCCATGAAAAACCACCTTATCAACTTGCCGCAACAGTGGCTTGGTAACTAGCTGCCATGACAGGAGCCACAGTGCATGGCTCTTCTTTCTGCTTTATGGCCTCTCCACTCTGGTAAACAGAAAGAGAGCACAATCCTCAGAGGTTTGGACAGCTAGCTTTTGCCTAGCTGTGTGTTGGTCATTCAGCTGTGCTATTCATTTTTGTTTGTATCTGCTTGGCTGCATGTATGTCTATCTCTTAGCCAAATTGTCTGTGTCTTATCATTTTACAACTTTGATGGTTCGCATTTCAGCGCGCAGATGTTATATGTCTAAAAGTACCACATCTAACATCTGTGCAAATGGCTGTTTGGCAGGGAAATGCCTCATTTCATTAGAATATATTCTGCCAAGTCATATTGGGAACATCACAGGTGGAAATAAAACAAATCATGACTGAAATTCACTGAATAATTATTACAGCCATTTTTTAATATCATATGCATATAGAGACAGGAAAACAATTCATGGCTCTCGACTGACTTTGCACTATGTGAAGACTGCTTTTGCAGAAAAATAGAAAAAAGGGAAGAAAATACCTAAAAGCTACAGTGTGATGTGGTGCACTACCAGAAGGGTAAAGAACCCAGAACTAAGTTTTGCAAGCTGCTGAACCGAAAAACTGAGCCTTAAGGAGACAAAGTGGATTCAGGCAATAAAACAGGAGACCTCAGAAGGACAAACTGCAAAACTGTGGAATCCCAATACTCGCTCTATTTCGCAGCAAGCATTCTGTCAGTGAGAAGTTAAATATATAAATGTCAATTTAGGACTACTATATTTACTTCAGGCTAAGCCAAAGCATTTTGAAAGTGAGCAGTGAGCACCAGGGTTTTTCCTGGCTCAAAACAGAGCTTTGGATGGTGACTATGTATGTTAGCAAAATTGGCCTGCGCAAATCCATCTATTTTCTTAGCCATTTATCCAATCCAGGGTCATGGGAGAGCTGAAGCCAATCCCAACTGCCATAGGGCGAGTATTCTGCATAGTTCTGTACGGGTCTGTACGGCCCTACCAAACATAATGTTTTTATACACTATGAATATGACAGCATCATATTATTCCTCCCACAGTCCAATGACATGCAGTTAGGATATAATAGGTGATTCTAAATCTGTGAATGGTTGTCTTTCTCTTTGTGTTAACCATGCGACAGACTGGCAACCTGTCCAGGGTGTACCCTGCCTCTCGCCCTAAGATAGCTGGGATAGGCTCCACAACCCTTATAAGGATAAGTGGATAAGATCTTAACATCTTAACAAGTCACAGCTCTTAAAAAGCACCATATGTCTAGTTAGCAATTTGGAAGCTAGTGTTAGTTATGTGAAGGATTCAGAGTGCTATGAATATTATGCTTGGACCTTAAAGCCTTATTTTAAAAAAATATTCAGAATCTGTAGTTATCTTACATATGCACATATCAAAGTTTGTTTTCAACCTTTTCTAGCCTTTCCTAAAGCTTCGTATTTAGAGTACAGACAGTGCAGTGGCATCTGCACTGTCTCACTCTCAGCAAGAAAGTGGTTTTTGGAAATGCTACAATGTAACCATGAGTCTGTCAAGGTAGCCACACTGCCATGACTCATCTGGACACTTCAAAGGAACAAAGCCATGCTTAATATTGTTAGTAACACCTGTGCTTTCCCCACGATGGCAAGTTAAAATGGCTGGTGTGAAAAATGCATAGGGATAATGTTGAATAAAAATAATACATTTTGCTCCTTCTGCACTTTTCATCATCCTCTTCAAAAATACATGCTTGAAGTTCTTAGATGTTTGGCATGTCTAATCTCTGACTATAAATCGTGTTTTAAAGCAAGATTTTCCAGATTATGACACGTTGAACAGCGACGTCAGCCATCTGCACCCAAAGCACATGCTCTAAACAAAAGAATTGACTTGGCAAATTAGAAAGTGATGGTGTGTGATAAAAATTACTGTCATCATAAGATGTCTGGAAATCCAGCAGGGACAGTAACATACAGAAAAGCTACATTGTGATTCTGTATGCATTCACTTTGTGCACTTTTGTGTGGATAGATTACCTTAAGAAATTATCTTAGCCTAATAACGTGCTGGCAAGCAGTTCAGAGCTCCGACAAGGCATGCTTTATCAATGAGATTCGGGCCGCCTTTCAGCCTTTTAACATTCTCAATGTGCACTACCAGGAAGAATCTGAAAATCTCTTCTTGTCATCTTAGCTGCAAACTTGCACTGGCATAAGAATCTTGACATGCAAAGCGCGCTCGCCCCTGCAAACACAGAAATTATTCTTCCATGCCATTTGTTTACTTGTTTTTTTTATTTGTTTCAATGTTTTCTCTCTCTTCATCTCCCTGCTGTTTTGTGTCAGCATATTTTGCTCCCTGGAGAGAGAGAGATGGAGGAAAAGGATTTATTCTCATGCTGTTCTCTCTGCTCCATATATGAGATGTGGACACTCATGCCAGGTTGGAGTACTTTCTGCTGCATTTGCACATTGCATGACTCTGCTTCTTTTTGCCTCTGACACAGACTCATAATCAGACCCTTGCTGCCTTCTCCACCTCGAATCTGCCCTGAGCCAAAACACAGTGGCTGCATATTCACACAAATCTCCGGCTTTTTACATTCACTTAATGAAAATGCACATATTAAAGTAAAACTTTCATATTAAGTTAAACAGTTTACTGTTACCCTATATTATTTCCTACTTTATACTTAAGCGTCACAGGAAGAAAACATTGAATCACAAAGTAAAAATTAGCTCCACCTCAATGAAATGCAGTGTTACTGTTTGACATCCACCCTTTTCACCCTCATTTGATCAAACTTTCTATGTTATTTTCTAATTAAGGCATTATTGCCAAAAAATATACTTGAATGTAAATGTATGACATTTACAAACAGTAGCTAAGGTTACCGTATTATCAAGTAATGTATTTATTTTTTTAGCCTAAAGTCACACAGCTTTATGATTTACTCTCAAACCCTGCTCTTGCTTTAATTTTTTTGCTTCTCAGACTTTCATTGGGCTGGAGACAGCTGCTTAGACAGCTAAAGCAAGAGAGCTGGAGTAATTGTAATTATAGAGTCATTTCTATTTGTGGTGCACATGGCATCAGTGTCATAAAATGTCATAAAGTAGACTAAAAAGTCATTTTATTACTTATTACAACTTTGTCAATTACCAAGTTTGACCACTCTCAACCTCACTTTTCACAGCTATGCCTCCTGAGTGCAGTAACGCAACCATATGTGGCTGTGAATGCACGTCTTTGACTTAAAAATGAGGACACCTCCTGTCTGTTCAAGATGAATGACAGAAACAAATTCACTCCAACCAGATCCAGAGATGCCAGATCTCTCCTAACAAAGCCTTTTGTTTTACCTGAAATCAACTTTGGCATGCAAACCACTCCCTCACGCACTGCTCTGTGTGTTCTGCTGAAAGAGAAGGTGGGGACCTTGAGATTTCTACAGGTATTCATAATGTTTCATTTCTGTCAGTCTTTGTTCTCTCTTTCGCTCCAGAGGGTCTGTGTTTCACCTGGACTAGACAGCAAAGACACGCAACTCTGGATCTCAGATCACTCCCAAGGTGCCTCTTAGCATTGTCTCCTTCAAAATCTGCAAATGACAGATGCTACCACCACAGCAGCAACCCTGCTGCACTCAGGGAAAACCCGGCTGCATCTCCTAAACCTAAAGTGGCTGGTCAGGATTACATATTTGGCTCGGCAGATATATGCTCCCAGCTGGGGGTTAGATGGCCTCTTCTCTCTCTCTCTCTCTCTCTCTCTCTCTCACTTTCTCTCTCTCTAAGGCAAACATTTCTGTGTTTGTTTGTTTTTCAGGGGTTTTTTTGTTGTTGTTTTTTTCTTTTCATAAGCCCTCTGATTCTGCTGCTGTGGACTGTATCTCTGCCATCCCCTGACTCACAGAGTAGAGCACAATTCCCCCTACCATGCGAACCTTATTGTGCACAGCACCCCCTCTCTGTTTCCTGGTAACTCCCCTGTTTCCCAAGGCTTATCTTCCAACTGGCAGACATGGGATATCACACCTCGCACAGATATCGAGTGTCTCTTCCCAACTGCCTCCCTTCATGTCTGCCCCTGTCATCCTTGCTCTGCATCTCTTTTGCCCTCAGCTCTCACACCTCTTAGGTTGTCACACCGCATCCGTGCATCTGGCTTTAATTGATGTGCAGATATGCAGTGCTGCACACATGACTGCAAAACAAATAGATTTTGACACATTCACAGACTATATTTAAATCCATGCTGCAACTTTTACCTGTGCTGTGCCTTGAACTGATGTGCAGCAATATTGTGTACATGTTTAATGTGGATGTAATCATGCATCTCTAAACGATTAATAAGAATTTAACAAGGAAGTCATATTTGATTTTGTTTAATTATGTAAATTAATCAATTGGTTCCTCATAAAACACTCAAGAAACTGAAAAAAACCTAGCCTATGGAGCCTGCATGTCCATAGTTGCAATGTGAGGAGCACAGATAGATGAAGGTCTGAGAAATATAAATTAGCACACATTAAATTTCACATTAAGTGAAATATTCTTTTGAAAAAAATGGATCCAATTACTTTCTACACCTTCTAAATAGAAATCCACATACACCTTTATGTGTTTAAAAGCAGTGTCCTGTATCATAGATTTGCTTTAAAGTGTGAGAGATGGTAAGTACAGTACATCTCTTCAAGATGTTCCTACTGTCACAGTGTATTAATGATGTGCTACCACGTGAAATATTAAACTGATCCCTCTTTTGAAAGTCAAATAGAGTTTGGCATAAAATCTTACGACAAACAGTATTGCAGACAGATGTGCAACATTTCACAGCGCTGAAGCGGCAGACGTGTTGTACTGAGAGGCTCTTTCCGAAGTGCTCTCATTGTCTTATCTTTGCCGAGCGGGACTTCGCCTGACAGTGGTTGTTTGATGAAGCGATGGTAAGGTTAAGTAAACTGTATGTGCAAACTTCATGTGCACACATGGCATCTGGGGAGTGTGATAAGGTTGCCATTTATGGCCACTGGCAACATTTTGTACTCATTATAATCCTGTTTGGACAATGGAACATCCTTGTTTACAAAAGTGACAAAAAGCACTGACTCATTTGGAATGAATCGAGTGCTTCTCATCAACAGTTCTGCCTCAATTTTACAAGCAGGGAGGGATATATTCTATATATTCCATGTTTATTTTAGATTTTCTAATTACCTCATATCTTATAGCTCCTTAAATGTTCTATAAACTGATTAGTTCCCACATTCTCAGTGAAATGGAGGCAAAAAGTATTCCTCAGTTTAGTGTCTTATACATGACTGAAGAAAGCTAAAAGCTTGTAATTATAGCTGAATAGTGAGTTAACCTATTCACCCTTGCTTTAATACTGTCTTTCACAGCTCCAACTTAGCACTTAAGTAGAAGGATTTCCATCATACTGATGGCGGATTGAATATAAATTTGAATCACAGCTGGCTTTGCCTCGATTAAATCATTTGCAAGGGTTTGCTGGATTTAGCAGAGATGCAATCAGTCTGAGATGTGCCGGAGACAAGATAAATATCTCCTGAATTTACACAGTTATTATCACAAAGAGGATAGAATTAGTTCATGCTCCCAAATACCTTGATACATACTTTGTACTACTCTACTGACGCCAATCTGTCCTAATTAAAATGAAGCCCAAGTTATTTTGCCTTTGATTTTGACCGGTGTATTATGACAAACAAAAGATGTAAATGTACGGACGTGTCAGGATATAGTGAAGCACTTTGGCAGAAGAAACAAAGACGTCTGAGCGGTAAGCATCTCTTCAGCTACAATTAATTTAAAAAACTAAGTGATCTGACATTGCCCGTAACTATTTACAATGATCTAACAGTGAAAGTCCCGGAATGATTTTTCGTATAGACCATGTGTCTGCGTGGGTCTGGCTTTTGATCTAAACCAACCTAATATCATGTGAGTTTCCTGGAAAGTAAACAGTTTTCAAACGAGCCCAAAAAAGGCCAGTGCTGTGTATAGGGTGGTGTTCAGCAGCTCTGTCTTACATTACAAATACTGAAGGAAGTTTATGAACATGGCTTGTAAAAAAAAGGCTTTGTCTTGCTTTAATTTCACCCCAGATTTACATTTTATGATGATAGTTTGATTCCTTCCTTCTTAAATGTTTTGCAAAAAAGCTGAATTTGCATTTTCTTTTAGGTACAAGTTATATAATGGGAAGTAAACAGTTCCTATATTAGCACACTAAATTCCTGAGCACACGATTTCCTACCCAAAGCTTACACATACCAAATAAGGCTGTCAGATGAAACTAAGGCAGCAAACCAGTAGATCCCATAATAGCTGGACTAATTGAGCCTCACTGGAATTTGTAGATGTTTGTTTGATGTACTTCATACTTGGCAGGTGTAATGCTGGTGGTCAAAGTGAGTGCATGTCGTAGTCTGAAGTTGTTTAAAACAGCAGTTGTGTGTGTGTGTGC